>PVJH01031447.1:0-23749 GCA_004026705.1 Nesogale talazaci
TTAGGATAGATGATCCATCAAGACTAGCAATAGGAGTGGTAATACCAGGAGGGTGGAGGGATGGAGGAATAGAAAGGAGAACCAACTTTAGGGATCTACATGTAGCCTCCTCTCTGGGACACGGACAACAGGGAAGCAAGAGATTGGACAAATTGTACAGTGTACAGTATGAAAAAATAATAATTTGTAAATTACTAAGGGTTCAAGCAGAAGGGGGGGGATGGTAATATAGGGAGCTGATACTGAGGGCCTAGAGGGAGGGAGAATGTTTTGAGAGTGATGATGGCAATGGGTGTGTAAATGTGGCCTGCATACAATTGATGATGGTATGGATTGTGAAGGGAGTTGTATGTGACCCAATAAAATGATTCATTAAAAAAAAAAGAATGTGCTCAAACTTATCAGTAAACACCAATAAAAGGGGGAGAGAGTTCAGTACCAGCATCCAAAAGTTGAGAAAATAGTGGAATCCCAAGAATCCCCTATTCATTCAAAGTGTCTATCAAGATAGGTGGTGACATAAAAGTTTTCCCAGACTAGCAAAAATTTAAGGAACACATTAAAAGAAACCAAGCTGTACAAAAAATCCTTCTCAACTTCCGTAGTCTGAAGAGCAATTCCTACCAATCACAAGGAGCAGACCACCACACAGGGCAACTCCACCCAGAGGTCAACACATTTTTTTCAAGTCCAAGTGGCACATATTCAAAGATAGTCTGTCTGCTGGGACACAAATAGAACGTGTGTAAACTTAAACACATGAAGGTCAACCAGAGGGAACACATGTAATTATCCCCTAGACTTCCCTCTCATATCAGTTCACGATAAGGCTGGAAATCAAGAAAAGGAGGATTATGAAAGCAGGGGAAAACAATTGGAGGCTGAGTAACCACACTGCAAAATGAGTGGGTTAGGAACCAGATCAGAGATGAAATCAGAAAGTTTCTAGAATCCAATGAGAATGAGAATACGACACACAAAAATCTTTGTGATAAAGCAACGGAAATTTAATAGGAATTGATGCACACATGAAACAGGTGGAGACTTGCTATTGATATGCTGACACAAGATAGAAATTAGAGCAGAGTCAACAGAACAATTCTATGAATAGAAAAATATAACAGAAATAACAAAAATTAGAATGAAAATAAAAGATAGGAAAACGAAGAACAAATGGATATATCTTGAGATATACATAACCCCCCAAACAAAGAAAAGATTTGTACAAGGAGAATTACAGAACACCATTACAAAAAATCAAGTGTAAATGGAACAATATCCCAAACTCATGGATCAGAAGACTTAATATAGTTAAGATGTCAGTCCTTCCCAAGAAACTATCCAAGTTTAATGCCATCCTGATCCAAATTTCAATGTTCTTCCTCAAATAATTGGAAAAACTGAGTACTAACTTCATATGGAGAGGGAAGAAACCCAGAAATAGTAGAGAACTCCTCAAAGAAAGACAAATTTGGACTTTAAATTACCTGACTTTAACATCCACTATACAGCCACAGTAGTCCAAATAGTGTGGTAGATATAGTGACAGATATTCAGATGAGTGGAAAAGAAGAGAAAATCCAGAAATGAAATCAGTATCATATGAACAACTGATCTTTTATGAAAGCCTCCAAATCAAAATGGGAAGCAGATGCCCTCTTCAACAAGTGGTACTGGAAAAATGGATATCAAACTGAAGGTGATTGAAGCAAGTTGCTTATATCACTTCCTGCCCTAAAAATAAATTCAAGGTTGATCATGGAACTCAAGACAAAATCCCAAACCATTAGTGCCATGAATGAGAGAACTGGGACAAACCTAAGAACTTTGGTGCGGGGAATATATAAGCTTTTGTAAAATAGGGAAGGACAAAAACACAGAGGAAACAAATTGACAAACAAATTGACAAACAAATTGACAGGATATACTGAAGATAAAACACCTGTGTGTTTTGAAAGATTTCACCAAGAAAGGAATGAGAAAACCCATAGCCAGGGGAAATATCTTTAGCAATGATACAGAGGTCTTATTGCTAAAATGTACATTACTTTACTAGTCTACAATTAGATAGACCAAATAGCCTATTGAGGAGATAGGCCAAAGACTTGAACAGATTTTTCAAAAGGGCAGAAATCCAAATGGCCAATAATCCAAATGAGAATGTTTTCCCTATCATTAACCTCCCTCAAATGGAATTTTTTGTTGAAATCTATGTATTTAAATTTTTTTGCACAACAACTCATCACCTTCAAAGTGCTCTTCGTTATACTTCATGTCTTTGTCAAATCTGCAGTTCCATTCTTGGAAACATTTTTTACACTCATCTATTTGGATGACTGACAGTGCCTCTCCTGTGTTTTCTTCACTCATTGCTTTGGGGCTCTTCTTTCAAGTCTCTGCATGTTTCCGCTCCATGCTCTTTTCCTGTCAGTCAGAACTCAAGACACACATTTCTCAGCGATCCTTCTCTGCTCAAATCTTCCTTCACAATTCTTTGAATCAATCTCCGAAGCCATTCAGACATACTGTCCTCACCTCTTTGATGACCTGTCGTCGGTCCTAGAAGACAAGTGTAGGAATTTTATTGACATTTTCGCTCTTTTGAGAAGTTGACCCATGTCCACACCGAGGTTGGCCTTCATCGACTTTTCTTTATTTCCGAAAGGAGAAAACCAATCTTACACTTGAGTGTTTCCCGTGGCACCGTCCTTATAAGCTGAGTTCAACATCACGACAGTTTATGCAACATTTTTCGCAATCAGGAGACAAACTTTCATAGTCACACGCTGAGCTCTCAAATCAGCCATAAAAATGAGATTTGAGTGATGATGCTGCTTTAATGAAAAATTCGCAGCGGTCAGAGAGAACCTTCCCAGGTGACACCACTGGGTTCATTAGCTCTTACCGAATAGGCTGATGCCCCCTAGTTTGAAAAATGCTTCCTGTGACAGCACTGCTCAACACAGAGCAATCCCGGGTTTGGGGGTAGCCCCATATAGGTCAGCTCTAGCTACTTAGAAATAGCTTTCCACTTTAATTTAAGCTAGCAAGTTACAATAATTTATTAATTCATCATTCTAGTATTAAATACGAGGATAGTTCAGACTCACAAATTACAAGATAAGAAAAAAAAGACAAGACATATTTGAAAAAGAATAAGATATCAAAGGACTTATAAGTGGAGCTTGATATGGAATCTAGTGGCTAGTTGGTTATGCAGTGAGCTTAGAGACTCAAACTCATCAGATCCCAAACTCATCAGACCCTCTGAAGCCTTTACAAGGATTGAAAGTGTGGGACTCCAAAGGAGCAGTTGTTCTCCGTGCTATGGGGTCACTAGGAGTGAGAGTCAATTGCATGGAAGGAAGCTTTGTTGTTGCTGTATTGGACTCTACACAATATATACAGACACTGCAAGTTGTGTCCTGCTTTGCAGGACACAGTCTGAGAAAAGTGGGAAATACAATGAAAATTGAAAAGGAGCTTATATTGAAGGCCTGAAAGCAAGTAAGAGAGTAAAACATATAAGGACTGCTTTTCAATCATATTTTTAGTTATTTTTCTTCTTTAAATGATGCAGCAAACATTTCAGAACACATTTTGGTATAGGCAAACCAATGAATAATTCATACTATGTACTTCAGAGGTAAAGTTGGTTCCATGCTTCTTTATAAGAAAAAATTCTCACTTTTCTTTTAAGAGTTTCTCTTAACAGATGGAGTTGTGCCATCTTATAACAGGCTGGACCATTTGAATTTGAATAAAGGAGTTTGAAGTCTGACAGACCCATTTTTAGTTTCAGAACATTTGAAATCTCTTTATTGTACCAAATTCACTGCTAGTCTGTCACTAGCACTGGCAGTGACCATAAATGGGCAGAGTGGAGCCTGTCCTATGGGTGTTTGAAGCTATAAATCTTTATGGGAGCAGAAAGTCTTATCCTTGTGAGGCTCCTTTTGTAGAGCAGCTTGTGGACTGGATCAGACGAGCTCCTGGTTAGCAGCCAATATATAACCCATATACCACAGGGCTCTTTATTGCACAGTAACTCTTATTTATGGCTTCATTTTATGATAAATCAGAACTGCTAGCTATTCAGTTCCTAATAAAGGTGATATTTGGGCAATATTTCAAGAATACGTGTTTGCACTGTCCAAATAGATCTTTGGATCATTGACGCCAGGTGAAGTAGAACTTGACCTAAATATTTAGTAAAGCACACACCTTTTTTTTTAAAGCCATGTGTGTTTCCTTTTCTCATGTTAGCGAACACTCTAATAAAGGACTCTGACTTTGGGGGCAGAGTAGATTGAGAAGTGATGTGTGGTATATGTTCTGTATCTCAAAAATTAGGTCTGATACAGGGAACTGGTGTCATTTTTGGAATTAGCTGGTCAAATATGCCCACAAAATACCTAAATTAGATTTCAAATATATAACTTCCATCAACAGGAAGTGTCAATATCATAAAGACAATGTTTTTAAATAAATCTGAAGATTTACTAAATTTTACTACAAGCCAATGTTAACTTTTAGAGAAAGTTCATAAGCTAATGGACTTAGAGCCTTGTAGCAATTTCACTTCAAACAATAGCATCACACCCCAAAAAAGACTACATATTATCTATATTAAAGGGATATTTGCATGCTTGAAATTCATAATATATACTACTGATAAAAATATACATTGACCAAAATTCAAAGGATAGTTTAAGAAAACAATAAAAATTATTAGTGTAATAGTTAATGAGAAAATATCTTGATTTACTTGGTATTTACAGAAATTATACAGTGTACTTGAACCGTTTCAATAATTAAAATTGTATTCCATTGTGGCAGTCATATGCTTATGTTAATTTTATGATTGAGATGTAGGGGCAGAGTCTAGACTGTTACTCTGGAGATAGTCATTCAGTAGCCCATGAAGCCTCTGTGTGGGCATGGCTTTCGCCTGATATGTCTGGGAACTCTCGCGATATTTCCCTCGTGAAGATGAGAAGCTATCTCCCAGTTGTTGGGAGTTAGTCTCAGAAATGATGAATCATGGACAAGACAAGATGGCAGCATCTGAGGAGCTAAAGAAACCACACGACTTTGCCCTGATGGAACCAGACCTCTGAAGCTGGAGAGGCCATGTGGAGATCCCTGCCAGCGATGAGTTGCTTCTGCCACCATGGAATGCTATTGAGGAACCCTAATACCTGGAAGCGAGGAGCCATGGGGAGTCCCCTGTCAGCGCCAGGATTCTGCACCCACTGACTTGTGACTTTGTGAGTCAGAAGGAGACATAGACTGGTATCAGCCATATGATCTAATTTCGGACTTATGACTTTGAACTGGACTGGGCTGGGATGCTTTCTTGCTGTTCCATTCCTTTTGTTTATAAACCATCCACTTATATCCATGTGTGTATCTATTAAATTTGTTTCTCTAGTCTACATGGACTAACACATTCATTATGTCAGAGGCTAGAGAAATCAAATCAACAACTTTTATTCAATCAATAATTGAAAGTAAAAATATAATTAGATGCTGCAGAAAAACTGAGCTCATATTTTTTAAGAAAAATAATTAGATTTTAATACCATGAAAATTACTTCAGAATGGGCTACATATAGAAACAGGAAAGGGGCAAAGTTATCATTTAAAAAATAAAATATGCAACATTCTTTGTGCCCTTGATAAAAATCAATCTACCTTAATGAAGACACTTAAAACTCAATCTTAGTGCCATTGAGTGAATTCCTACACATAGAGGCGCTATAGCACTTACTGCCATCCAGTCAATACTGACTCAGAGCGACACCCTTTCAATTTTGAGTCTTTCTTCTGCTGAGGTGCTGGTAGTTTTGAACAAGCAACCGGGAGGATCACAGCCCAACCAGTCTACCTCCAGGTTTCAATAAAGATCTGACATGGAAGAGTAGAACTGCCCTTGTGAGTTTGCAGAGACAAACTATTTATGGGAGCTGAAATAATTTTATCTTCTCTCTCAAAGTAGCTAGTGGTTTCAAACTGGGATCCTACAGTTAGCAGCAAAGTACATAACCCACAACATCACTAGGCTTCTGCTAAATGAGACACAGGCAACATTATGCATGATACTTAGCATGACTTAGAATATAATTCAAAGAAAATCAGAATCCATAGAAGTCTAGCAATGTTTAAAATATAACAGAAAAAAAGCTAGCATTCTGAATAATTGCAAAATAATTCATTAAACCCCCTCAAAAGTAAACAAAGAAAACTACTGATGTTGTTCCTAAATTAGATAAAGTAGTTGCCAAGAAGCATGAGTATTTGATTCACTCAATTAATGATAAGCTAAATGAATATTAACACTTAAATGCTGTAATATTTTATAATCAACTTCTAAATATTAAAATGTAATACCAATCATTTACAAAAAGAGCAAGAAGTAACTTTTTATTGATATAGCCACCTGACAAGCAGTTGGGAATCAATCACATTTTTTGGAACATAATAACTGTCAAAACTCACTCCAAGTCATTCTGCTATGACAACACAGACATAGCAGAAATATATGTTAATAAATTTGACTACTTTTAAGTTTACTTGAAAGAAATAATGCAAGCCTTTGCTAAAGTGAATGAAATTACATTTTCTTAATCCTATAAAGTATAAATTCATACATAGATGTATAAATTCATACATAGATGCCCAAGAAGAAAACTGCTCATATGCATGTAAAGTGCTCTCTGAGTACACATATTCTAACCTGCACTGATTAAATGATCACCCTTCTGCTAATTTTATTGCTCGGCTCTGGGTCTTACAGCATTTCTTCCCAACCTATCCTAAACCAGAGCATTGTCTTTCCTGTCCTAATTCAGCAGCTGGAAGAGAGAGATATGTATTTAATGATAAAATTTAGACAATTTAGATAAGGAATATGTCTTGATATCCAAATAAGATTATAGGAAAATTTTAACTTTTATTCCTAATTTTAATTCTATCATGGGGTATTTCTTTAATGTTCTAGAAAGTACTGACTTAAAAAGAGGCATAAATAATTATATTTCATTGCATTTTTTTACTTTTCTAAAGATAGTTTAGTAAATGTAACTACATTTCATTTACTGCATGAAATTTAATTCTTCTAATTACAAGTAATTTATGTAATATTTTTTAAAACTGTAGAAGTTGCATGAAAAATACTCAGCTTTAATCATCTTCCTCTCCTGATTCACTGACTTGGTTTCTTTTCTTTTTGCTTAGATAACTTTTACAAGTAGTTTCCTGATATGTGTGATAAAAGTTTTGATATATTTAAATCCTAAATACTTTTTTAATCAAAAGTTCTTGAATGACACCTTCTCCAGTTATAAAATTTAGATTTATATTTAATTCACTTTGAAGTAATACATTTTCTTTTTTTTAACTTCCTATTATGGAAATTAAACTGTTCATGCTAGGATTATTTTCAGAAATAATCTAGTTTTAACTTTATCACTTTTTAAAGTTATGAGCTTTTCCCATTAACCTTTCATTTTTCATCACAATATGTTAAGACATGTTGACCATGTTTGAGTGTTGTGTTGACCATGTTTGAGTCTTTTTATTGGCAGAAACTTCTGGTAAAACTCCAATGAAATTGTTGATTCAATTATAGAGCTGAGACGTTAACTACCATAATCAGATGTCAAAACAAGTATGGCTAGTCATTTCATTTTCTGGATTGATAGGTAAGAATGTATGAAACTTCATATTGCAATTTCATCTAAAGGTTATAACAGTATGCATGTTTTGAAGTATTTTCTATTATTATCAAGTGCTTGAGTGCCAAAATAATTCTCAGTCATTTGGGTACACTTCAGTCTTTGGCTCTTATCTTTTTTTACAAGGTATTTCCTTGAAGTGACTGCAGTATTTCACTTCTGATGAGTAACACCACAGATTTATGGTGGCTCGCTCCTTGTTTTGATGCTGGAAGTGATATCACTGGTCTTTAAAGTAATATCAGGGTCATGCAAGGTGAACAGGATTGAGCAGAGCTTCCAGACTAAGAAAAGATTACAGGCTGGAATAGGCTGTACACCTCTGAGGAGTTAGCTCTTGAAAACGTTATGAATAGCAGAACACTTTCAAGTATAGTTATTGAAGCTGAGTCTTTCATGTTGAAAGTCTTTCAAAATGACTGAGGACGAATGCTCAAATGAAGCTGACCATATTATTGATGATTGGAACACAACCTTTGACAACAAGGGGAAGGAGCGTATGGAAATGAAGCATATAGCCTTGAGGATATATATGATATAGAGATTGCATGACAGAGTTTTGAAAAATCTCTTCATTGAATACTTTTATGGATGCAGACGGGGACTGTACACATGGTTTTCTCCAAGTAGAGTACACAGAAATAAAGTTGACCACATCTGTGGCTGAGATAGTGGGAAATCTCAATGTCAATGAGGTAAAAAAAGGTCAGAAACCACAGTGGTAGAGACCATCAATTTTTCATATGTAAGTTGAGATTCAAGCTAAAAATAATTAAAGCAAATACATGAGGGCAAAAATATTACATAGAGTAGAGGCCACTGAATTTTGCAGAATATTTGGAGAACAGATTTGACTCATTGAAAACTTTGACAAAGACCCGAACAGCTGTGGGCGGTCATCAGGAAGAACATTCATGAGGAAGGCAATAGGTGATAAAAAATCAGGAAGAAAAGCTCCAAGTGAATTATGGTGTTGGAAGAATAATGAAATTATCCTGGGTTTTCTGAAGAATGATAAAATCTGTCTTGCAAGAAGTACAGCTATTAAGCACCATAGAAGCTAGGATGGAGAAAATTCATCTTATGTACATTGGATATGCTGTACAGATATACCAGTCCTTGGGAAAGGACATAATTCTTGGCAAAATAGATCAGCCAACAAGAGGAAGACCCTGAAGAAGAGAAATTGACATGGTGGCTTCATGATGAGTGCAAATGTAATAATTGTGAGGAAAGCTCACAGAAGTGAGTAGTGTTTCACTCACTGTGCGTCAGGGTCTCATCAATAGCACATGACAGCCCCAACAGTCCATCTGTCCAGGTGCAATGGATTGCTTACACCAAAGACCAAGATCTGATAATTATCACTGTTACCTTCCATCTTCTTAGATACAATGTTGCAGGTAGCAATATTTTAAAATGTTGAACCTTCTCTTTCATGATCTCTAGTGTATTCTAGTGAATTCATTCTGCAGTTTTCTAAACAGATGCATTTGTAACATAGATGTGTAATGGGCCAGGGATGAAATAAGTCCTGCATCCAATTTACACATAACATTTTTTAAAAACCTCAAATGTGAGCTCTTAATCAATTTTCTATTTGGATCAGAAGAATTTTCTAAACTACCTTAACAAAATCAGGTAAAATTAGACCTCACTTGATCTATATACAGATGGTGCATAATTTAGTGAAATCAATTTTAATTCTTCCACATTTTCCTTTTAATTCTTATGCATGTAAAAAACTATTTAATAGGGCTAACCCCCGGTGGTGTAGTGGTTGTATGCGGGACTGTGGCCCACTGAGTTGGTGGTTCAAATCCAGCAGCAGCTCTCCAGGAGCAAGGCTAGACCTCCTACTCCCACCAGAGGGCAGTGATGCCCCCCCCCAAAAACCTATTTAATAACTTTCATTCTAGGGAGATTTGCTTTTGATAATTTGGTGATCATGTCTGTCCTGAGTTCATTTTCCTGTATTCTTTCCCCATGGCATATCCAGTGTAATCCTAGTACACTTTTAAATTGTACTGGGATGATGTAGAGGGGTAAAAAAAGAACACAATATTAGAGGAACAAAATCCTTGAAGTTGGTAAAGGAAGCATCCCCAAAGATAATATCCCATGGAGGGGGCGTGGGGAGAGAGTGGAAATATGGGGAGCTTCTATCAGAGGCCTAGATAGAAGGAGGATGTTTCAAGAATGATGATGGCAACAAATGTGCAAAAATGGTCTGCATACATTTGATGTATGTAATGATCATGATAGGAGTTGTAGGATTCCCCCAGTAAAATTATTTATTTTAAAAAAAGAAAGAAAAAGTAAAATGGCTTCATTAGCCTTACATACATTTAAAAAATTATAGCAGTGATGTCCCCCCCCCAAAAAAAACAAAAAACAAAACAAAAGATTATCCCCTATATCTCCTGCTTATCTGTTTATGTATATTGAGAAAGACTGATAAATATACATGCATAGTTAAGTAACAAAATGTTGATGCTGTCTCAGCATAAAATTAATTTTAAAATGAGTTGAAATAAAAGATGCATTGACTTATAGGAAAGATAAAATCCTACCTTGAGTAGCAATTTGCTATTTGTAATGGATTTTTAAAATGCTATAATCTTTAACCACCTTTCTACCAGTTGGTGCAAATGAATTTTGCACCTTCAAACTTGAGTTTGTACCTGCGTTAGTGCCTCATTTTTAAAGAATGGGCATGTCAGAAAGGACATTGTGCCATAAGACACAGCTTCCCCGGCTTTCTCAGGTTCCTTGTTATGAGGACAGTAACTGCCATGCAAGCAATTTATGGAGGGGGCCAAGTGACAAGAGACTGAAGTTTCTTCCCCAAAACCACATGAATGAGCCATCTTGGTAGCAAATCACCTATCACAGTCATGGGATTAACAGGGATGCAGCCCTGTTCTCCATACTACAGAGTCTTTGTCAGAAAAACCAGCCATGCCACCCTCAATTTAAATTTTGGGATAATAAAAATTAATTGTTTAGAGTCAATATTTTCAAAGATAATTGTTGCATAGCAATGGATGGCTAATAACTCAGGTGTTGGTTGAGCAATTTATATAGGAGAAACATATATTCCTATATTCACATATTTGTAAAATGCATATTCCTTTGAAATACGTGTTGCTGAAGTACTCTTTGAGTTTTAGAAACAAACACGTTTGTAGGAGGAAAATTCAGGCTAGAGACTGGATGGGTTAAGGTTTTCCAATGAAATTCTCAGAGAACAGCTTTTGCTACCCTCTAAATATGGACAGGTGCCTGATTGCAGTGGGTAAAGCAATTCTTTAGCACAATTTCCCTATTCCATTTCACACTAGTGCCATTTTCAATTTTTCCCAAACTTCTCAATAATAAGCTTCCATGACCATCTGTCTTCAAGGAAATGTGTTAAGGTTATCCCTTGGGAATCTCCCAAAACATTTGCTGTAACCTTTAGAGCTGACATCTCTGTCTTGAGTGTAGAACCCACCTTTTATACAGAACCTTAAAAATAAGTAAAGTAAATTATTGAAAGAGTTTATTATTAGCCATTCACTAATTACAGAGACATATTTGATCATGTTTTCTATGGAATAGATTCATAAATGCATGAGCTGGAACCTTAAAACCATACTTTTCTATTTACCTTCACATCATTTCTATGTACATGGAAATTATACAACATCAAGAAAAGAAAAATAGAGAGTTAATAGCAAGGGTTTAATTAGAAAGCAAATGTTTGAAAATGATGATGGCAGCAAATGTACAAATGTGTTTGGCATACAATGCATGTATATCTGGACTGTGGTAAGAATTGTGTGAACCCCCAAAATAATGATTATAAAAAGAAATTATGCGATATCAGAGAATTTGACATATGAGTCTGTGACACCATCATCATAATGAGGACAATGAAATGAGCACTACAAAACTTAAAAGTCCCATGAGCCTTTCCATGTCAGAATCTAGCTTTTGTTGTGCTCTGGCTTCAACTTAAGATTTAATGAAAATATTCACATATCTCAAGGATCTAAATTGACAGAATTTTCATATTGGAACACAGATAACAGATATTACATGACAAATTTTATATTCTTTCTGAAATATGAGATAAATTCCTCCTAAATATATATTTCATCACAAATATTCAATATAGGGTATTCCTACTAGCTGATTCATTCAAGTGCACACACATGAAAGATGTGTGTAAAGCTAATTATAACATGGAAGCTGAGAATTTTCACTTACCTTGCCTGTCAGCCCAAGACACCCACAAGGTAAGACTGGCAGTGATTAGAAACAGCATCTTAGAAGTTCTTAATGGTCCATAAATACACACACTATAGCTGAGCTGCTTTGGCTTGGAAATCGGCCTTGTTGGCTGTTATCACGGATGACCCTAAATTAAAGTGAACTATAATTTAGCTAAGCAAATTGAGGTCACTAAGTAAATGTTAATGTTCAATCAGTTTTGCAAAAGTTCTAAGTAATTTTTAACTTGGCTTTTGTAAGCATGCCTGCAATTGCTCTACTCTTATGCATGAATTCAGTTTCTATGTGAACAGGAATGTAATGAATTAGCTCCAAAGATCGTACAAAATACAAATTTTAGTAGAATATCCCTTGAAAATTGGCCTGTGCCCAAGGTAGTTGAATAACATGTGAATGGCTCTTGCACTCCAAGGCTCACTACTGTACCTTTTCTCTGTTCTGCAGTTTCTTCGACCCACCTCACCACTTCGAAGGTCTCTGAAAACCAACCAGGGTATTTGCATATGAGCTGACCAACTTCTTATTTTAATGATGCTAGGGAAGAAAATGGATTAATTTTTTAACTTACATTTCGCCATGCCTGCTAGTGCTAGGATTCCAGAACACTCAAGTTTAAACAATATTAATTAACATACATTATGGAACCTTCACATAAGACACAATATATTCCGACACATGGAATGCTCTCCCTTCAATTAGGAAGTAGCACTCCAGCCTCACTTCCCTTTAGCTTCACTGTCCTCTCACTTGACAAGGCAGAGCAGGGGCTTGTGTCCTGCCTCCTAAGGGAAAGAACAAAAGACCCTGTCATAACGGTCAGAATAAAACACTCTGAGAACTAGCTTGGACCAACTCCTTAACCTGAAAGCAAGGTCTTGGTGGAAAGCCAGAAGCAAGATTGTACTGGGCTGTCATGTTGAGACATCCTGAGAACTCCTCAAGCAGGTCTGTGCTCCGACCATCCTGAGACATCTGACACTTACTGACACAGAGCAGCAGCCCAGATGAAATTGAAATGACACATATGACCCAAGGATGACCTGAGAAAATAATTAGAAGGTTGCTTGGCCATCTGCTGAGGGAGAACCCCGTCCCATAAAAACTAAAATTGTTCTTCTAGTCACTGCCACCTCTCGCTTCAAGAAGGGGGCCCTCATTTCCTCCAGAGTAAGTGCACCTTGTCTATACTTAAGGTGGTCCTTTCTCACCTGACAAAGGTACTCACTTCCTTCCTTTTGAAGTGGCTCTGCGGTAATAAAATGTGGAGTAACTCTTTGCTGCTGTGTGCATGAGTGTGAGCCTAGCTCATCTCGGGAGACTCACAAATCACACACGTGTGGACTTTGCTAGCTCCCCAAAGGATGACAGCCTGGGACCGGAACTTTCCATCATTGATTAATTCACTGTCTTTATTTTTCATGTTCATAAGCATATATATTATCATATCTCTTACATTGTTGCTGTCATATGTCTTTGGGTTGGTTTCAACCCTTGGTCACCCTGTATACTACAAAATGAAACACCCCTGTCCTGCACCATTCCCACAATTGTTATGATGTTTGCATCCATTGCTGAAGTCATAGTGTCAGTTATGTTCATCTCATTGAAGGGCTTCTGTTTCATCTCCCCTCTGCATCACCAAGTATGATATTATTCTCCCAGGACTGGTCCTTTCTTATGTCATATACAAAGGATGTAAGATCAAGTTTTCCATCCTCTCTTCAAGGGAGAAAGTTGGCTATACTCTTTCAAGGTAGATGTTTTCATTTTTCTCTCCAGTCTATGGAATATTTAATATTTTTGCCAAGATAATAATTCAAGTGTGCCAAATCTATTTGGTCTTCCTTATGCATTATCTAATTTTCATATCACTGTGGACTGAGTCAAAATGCTATAGCTTGGGTCATTCACGACATAATACTGAAAGTGACATCATTGCTCTTACCATTCTGAATAGAGTTGGAAAATGCAACACATAATTTGACTTCTTAATTGCTACTTACAAGAGAATATATATATATATTTTTTTTCTTTTGAATAATTACTTTCAAATTTAGAATTAAAATTAAACATATAATACTTGAAAAAGGTAAAGTAAGGGATACAATAATAAAAGTCAGTTATGTTTAAAAAATTATGTCAGCTGCTTTACTTATCTTTGTTATAATAAAATTTAATATTGAAATATTGTTAAGATTGCATGTAATCTAGACTAAAAATAGTTTATATCAGACCTACATTTCTACAAATAACTTTCATATATTCAATATGAAATATAAAATCTATCTGCCTGAATTATAAAAGGTAAACAGGAACAAACCTCTGAATAAATTAAAAACCCAGATAAATCCACTTTTGTTATCTCTTTCACTAAAGGTGCATCCCAGTCCTTACGGAGGCCATGCACATTCAAACTTAAGCATGAATGAGTAGTTTTTTTTTGAGGAGATATGAACTTAGAGTTGTTATCCTATTTGGAGAATATGAGTCAATTGCCAGTAGAATGATTGGCAAACAGACAAACGGACATCCCCTAAGTAAAATTCTTCAAATCTGCTCTAAACATCTTCTTAAAAATTTTTTGACTACATTGAGAATAGTAAACATTAACTATCCATTACAAAGCAAGTGTGAGAGAGCTATAAATCTTTAAAATGAAGTCACTCCTATGTGGAGTAGAAAGAGTCTGTTGTTCAAGTCCAAACCGACAAAAAAAGAAACCCACTGTCATCAAGGCAAACCTGACGCAGAGCAACGTCACACTGCAGGCATCCAGTGCTGTGAACCTTCATGAGAACAGAGAGTCTCACCTTCCTCACAAGCAGAAGTTGCAGAGCACAGCAATTTTTTCTTGAAACCCAGAATGAGATATGTCTTAAAATACCACGTTTTGGGAATTAACTCAAATGTATACACTTAGAGTAAGATAAATGCAAAATAAACCCACCCTAGCAAAAGATAAAACAAGGACTTCACACAATAATAGTCAGCATTTTTCAGATTATTCAAAGAGTTTTTAAAAACTTGTTAGGTTTCTTGAACACTATTGATACTGACATAATCATGCATGGATTTATAGGTTAGAAGAATTCAGCATTATGTGACATGTGTGAAATACTCCTCTCAATTTTGGAGAAACAACTGGGTTCTGGTGGTAAATAAGACTACTTAATCCTGGCTTTCTCTCTCCAAAAAATAAATCATCTAAATTTGGATCATAGTAATAAATGTGCCATTTAAAAGATAAAGGAAAATAACCAATGAGTAGAATATATTCTGTTGTGACTGAACAGCCAATGTTACTGAAAGCACACCCAAAGAATACTGTTATAAAAAGAGAAAAGTGGAAATAAGTAACAATTAAATATTCATGTTCATCCAAAGGCATTATAAAGATAAATTAGCCCAATCTACAGGAGAAAACAACGGGGCTGACTATTCATAAGGGACATGGGAGAGGGAGAGGGAGGGGAAATGAAATTATGTTAACAAACCAAGGGTCAAGAGAACAAGTAACAAAATCAGTGATTAGGAGGGTGTAGGAGGCCTGGTCAGGCGTGTTCAAGGGCAATGTAACCAAGAGGAATTACTGAAGCCCAAATGGAGGCTCAGCTTGATAGTGGGACAAGAGAAAAGTAAAAGGAAATAGAAGAAAGAACTAGGAGGCAAAGGGCATTTAAAGAGGTCGAAATACAGACATGTACATATGTAAATATATATCTATATGATGATGGGGAAATAGATCTATGTACATATATTTATGAGTTTAGTACTAAGGTAGCAGAAGGACATTGGGCCTCCACTCAAGTGTTCCCTCAATGCAAGAACACTTTGTTCTATTGAACAGACCTGTGATGCTCATTTTCCCGAAAGGATCACTGAAGACAAAGGGGTGCATAAGCAAATGTGTGAAGAAAGCTGTTTTTTTCCCAGCTATCAAAAGCTGTAGCACCTGGGGTCTTAAAGACTTCAAGGTAAACAAGTGGCCATCTAGCTCAGAAGCAACAAAGTCCACATGGAAGAAGCACAGCAGCCTGTGTGATCAAGAGGTGTCAAAGAAATCAGGTATCAGTTATCAAAGAACATAAAATCATATCATTGTGAATGAAGGAGAGTGCCAAGGCGGACACAAAGTCCATGTGTAGACAACTGGACATCCCCTTGCAGAAAGGTTGCAGGGAGGAGATGAGGCAGATAGGGGCAGTGCAGCAATGATGAAACATACAACTTTCTTCTAGTTTTTAAATGCTTCCTCCCCACCCCTACTATTGTGATCCCAGTTCTACCTTACAAATCCTGTTTGACCAGTTGGGAACTGGAAACACAGGGAATCCAGGACAGATAATCCCTTTGGGACCAGTGTGGGAGCGGTGATACCGAGAGGGTGGAGGGAAGGTGGGGTAGAAGTGGGGAACTGATGACATATAACCTGCTCCCTGGGGGACAGATAGCAGAAAGATGAGAGAGAGGAGACTTCGAACAGTGTAAGATATGACAAAATAGTTATAGTTTATAAATTATCAAGGGTTCATGAGAAATAGGAGGCAGGAGGGAGGGAAAGCATGAGGAGCTGATATCAAAGGCTCAAGTAAAAAGCAAATGTTTAGAGAATGATGAGGGCAAGAAATGTATACATAAGCTTGATACAATGGATTTTTGTCTGGATTATGATAAGAGTTGTATGAGTCAACAACAAGGTGATTTTAAAACTTAATTAACCCATGTAGGAAAGGACATTTGCAATAGAGCAGACACAAGACCCATATGTATCATGCATAAACAGTCCAAGCAAAATATCATAGCAATTATCTCACATATCTAAGTTCCCAAATGCGCTCAACTTCATTGCACAGAAGTGACACATAACACAGATATCTCACTAAACTAAGATTTACAAACTGGATACTATTGGGAAGTGTCCCATTTCCAAGTTTTGATGAGGATAAGAACTAACACTACAGGAGAAATAAATGGCTTAATCACTCTGCATAATGTGTGAGCAACTATGTAATTCATAGTTAAATTTTAAGCCCTAAAACGCCAGAGTTATTAATTCCAGAAAATAATTTTGGGTTTTTCTAATTCTTTACTTTCATATTTATCAACATATAATTACTAAAACATATTAAAATATAAATATATGATTTCAGTACCAGATATATTTTAAATAAATCTATTTAACTAAATGTTGTGTAATAAATGTATTCAAATATATTTAAAAATTTTATCTTCAGTGGGAAATGTGCGCACGCCTACCAAGAATTTAGCATTAGATCGTTCACAGCATCTCTCTGCATAATTTTGAAATTTAGGGGAATGGATGAATAATATGTTCCAGAGCAAAAAAAAAATGTTCTAGAAACATACGATGCAATACTAGCCCACCACTGCCATCAAGTCAATTCTGTTTATAGAAACCCTATATAGAATTAATTCTTCATACCTTTGCAAGAGTCTATGAATAGCTAGTAGCCTTTCTTTATCCCACAGAAATGATGGATCTGAAGTGCTGACTTTGTGACTGGAGTTCAAAGGTTGACCCAAGACTTCATAATCAACATTAAAAGAACAAACATTGGCCAAGTTCTATTTCAACAAATTGACAAAATACTGGAAGCACTCACTTCTCTATTCCAGGAAATTTGGAAAACAGCTACTTGGTGGGTTGACTGGAAGAGATCCTTATTTGTTCACACATCAAAGAAAGTTGACCTAAAGGAATTCTTAAGCTAAACAGCAATACCATTGATATCACAGTCCAGTAAAATTTTGCTGACAACCCTCCTATAAAGGTTGCAACAGAATACTAACAGGGGTGTGTCCAAGTTTTAGGCTGAATCAGAAGAGCATGTGCAACATGGGATATCATTGCCAATATCAATTGGATCTTGGATGAAATCAGGGAGTACCAGAAAAGCATAGACTGGTGTTTTATTCAACCACTGAGGATTTGACTATGTGGATATTAAACTATGCATGTGTCTAAAAATAATGGGAATGCCAGAAAATTTCATGGGCTCCTTTTGAACTTGCACACTTATCAAAACAAGAAATAGTGGATAGTTAAAAATCAGGAAATGTGTTTGTCATGGTTGTTTACATTCATCATGCTTATTCAGTCAGACTAAGTATGCTGACAAGATCATCAGAGAAGCTGGATTATCTGAAGAAGACAATTGTACTAGGATTGGGGAAAATTTAACAACCTTGAATATACATATAACATACCTTACTTACTGAAATCAATTTGGACTTGAAGAACTTACTGATGAAGATCAAGTATTGCAGTCTTCCATATGCTTTAAGATACAATGAAAATAATGCCACAGTTTCACAACTGGAGAAAAAGCCAAAATCATTATAAATGGAGAATAGTTTGAAGTTGCCAAAAATTTTGTCTTGTTTAGATTCACAATCAATGCTCACAGAAGCAGCAGTCAAGATAGCAAAAGACAAGTTGCATTAGATAAATCTGCTTGACAAGAACTTTCTAGAACATTGAAAACCGAGGACTTTACTTTTAGATCTAGGGAAAGTCTGACTGAAGACATGGTGTTTGCTCCTTGGAGACATGGATGGCGAGAGTTTATCATACATACTTTGGACATAATATAAGAAGAGCTCAGTCCCTGGAGGACTACATAGCGCTAGGTCAAGTGGAGGGGCAGCAGGGAGAAGAAAGCTCCTAAAGAGAAGTACACATACTGTGACTGCAGCCATGAGCTTGAGTTTAAGAACCGTGGTCAGGGTGGTGCTGCTATGCCTAAATCCCCTATGCACAGGACTGGATAGCACCTGCCAATGATAGCATTGCTAAATACAGACACGTGGAATGGTCATTTCGACACTTGGTTGAGGTGATGCCCAGTGATCTGACAGAATAGCGTCTGTCATCTTAAAGGCTTGTCTTCTAATGGGCAACCATCTAAGGGAGGTGTCCACTGAATCCACATGGAAGAAACACATCAGCCTATTTGCTCCAAGAATTATAAATAACATCATCTAAATCTAAAGGAAAGAATTGTATTAGAGCTGAACTTATAAACCCCTGCTTTATAGAACACCAGGGATGGCAGTTGTACAAATTGCACTTGAAGGGTCCACACATGGATCAAGCCCCTCTAATCATAGCTGAGGTGTGTGAATAAACCTGCTATCAGATAGAGAACATTATAAAGGGTTTTATGGCAGATGTAGATGGGTTACATATTCATATCCTATCATTTCACCTGTCTTTTGACCCATTTTAAAGCTGTTTCCTTTCAGCAAAACAAATAACTCAAGCAGAAGTCATGTGGTTTAAGCCTCTGGCCATTTCCCTCTGATCATGGACGAGGGATATCAATTGCCTTGTTATTATGCAGAATGCATTCGAAAGTGGATATTTGCAGGGACAGTTAGGTTAAAATTCCATCTCCTATCATTTGATCTCTGTTTTGCACCATCTACCATTTGTTCTAGTTTCTAATATTTCCTGATTTCTTTTAGATGCATGTTTTTAAGTTTACTTTGTTGCTGCTAGCTTTAAAAAATGTTTTTCAGGGAATTCACAGAAGATGGGACCCATGTAGAATCACCCACCTGTGCTTCCATCGTGAGACCAGAAAATCAAGAGGTTAGGAGAACAACCTTGAAAAATCAGGTGCAACACCTAGAATTCCAGGATCCTAGGTTTGTGGTTCACAACTCTCCTTCAGAGTTAGTTCTGGGGAGCTTTATCTTAACTGCACCTGCCCCCAGACATTCCTCATGAGCTAGCAGTCCAGTGGTACTGTGTCTGCTACCCACTGCCACCCCCTTCCCAGCCCCACTCCCCCCTCACCAGACACACACACATCTTCACTCTGTGTTATGACCTCCTCTCTTGGTATAAGATCCCCAGACTGACTGTTTCCAAAGAGCAGATCACAGTACCACAATCCACAGAGTCCTGGGAACACCTCTCTGTAATTCAACCTCAGCACACACACTCGAACACTAAACTTAATCATTCCTTACCTGGCCAGAAGAATGGCATCTGCAGGCTTCCCCCTTTCATCCTAGTTCTGTGACTCATCATCAAGATACAACATTCCAAAAAGACTGTCTCCAAATAGCAGGACACTGTTCAACACCCTAAAGAGACCCCAAAAACCTTGCTGTGGTGCTTTATTCTGTGTACTCATTTGGGGGCTTTACCCCTCCCTTAATGGGACAAGAGGAACAGTATCTGTCACACTCCTCAGGGCAGCCTGCCAGCTTGCTGTAATAGTCCCAGACAGACAGTTCCCTAAGAGTGAGCCACAGTCCCACCTGCCACAGAGAGCATCCAGAGGTTGTTGAGGAGCTTCCCTCCCACCACGCCTGCCTGTGGGCTGTCCTTCTCTCCTGGCAGGATTGGAGACACAGAGTCTGTCAGCTATTTCCCCTCCCACAAGCACCAAACCAAACTCAAGAAGTAGATAGTACTGAGTCATGCGGACATCCCCAATTAAATGATGCTCCATTATAAACACAATAACAGAAGGGCTTCACTCACCCTAATTAACATGAAAGGTCAGCAAGTGACTCTGGCAGACCTACTATGTCCCTCAACTATCCTGGCCTCAGAACCTCAAGACACAGCAGCCACTAACGCAGAGACACCCACTTTCTTACTACTTACCAAGTAGTATGACATTACATACAATCCCCTATTCCAACACCTGAGAAATTATTATATATAACAGGAAGGCTTCCTTAAATTAGTACCACTACTTGAACCTACTAACAAGCACCTATATTATATTCTTTACATCTAGCCAAATAATACTCCCACTTTATCTCCACACAATACAACTTCCAGGATCTACATGATCTTTCTCTATCATCAAAAAACCGCAGCACCTCATCTACTCAATCCAGAAGCCCAAGTCCCTCTTACATCAGCCAGTATGAGTTCCAAACAACTGCCTCCAGTAGCCACCACAAAAAAATCAACATCTTCAGATCACCCAATAAGCCTTTAAATGACTAGACAGAAAATACAAGGAAATGATGCTTAAAGTCTTCCCAGAAATTAAGTGATCAATCCAGAAAAGAAATGAAAATATAGAGACACTAAAGACCTCACCCCAAAAGGAAATTCAGGAGTTAAGGAATGAAGTAACACAAGATTTTGTAAATCATAAACAACATGACCAATAGAGTGTAAAAAAAGAAAAATGGAACAAGTGAACCTGAAGACAACCAAGCAGAACTCAACAAATGAGAAACAATCAAACAAAAAACATAATCTGAAGAAAGGCTGAGAAAGATGTGTGATACCCTGAAGAAATTCAAATTATGGGGGTACATGAGTAGGAAGAAGCAGTTAAAATAATAGAGAAATTCATGGAATAAAATTTCTTCCATATCACAAAGGAGGAGATGATAAAACTTCAAGAAGCAGAAAGAACACCAGGTAGATTATAACCCACCCCACCCCCTGCCTAAACAAACTACCACCGACACAGGAAATCTGTAGTACTGCAGTTAATTTATCTAACTTCACGGAAAAAGAGAGCATCCTGACAGCAGCTAGAGAGAAAATGGCAGTTAAATATAAAGGTAAGCAGTTAAGTATAAGCTGCCACTTCTCTGCAGAGTGAAGAAATTTGAGTAACATATATAAAAAGCTTAAAGAGAAGAATTGCCAATTGCAATCCCAAAAAGGCTTTTGTAATTCAGAAAAGCTTTCTATCAAATATGAAGAAGTTTTATCAAATAAGGAAACATTTAGAGAATCCCTAAAATCAAAACCAGTGCTACAAAAATATTATGCAGTTCTCTCTGGACAAAAAAGCAAGAACCACAAGCACCCACACACGAGGCCAACCACTACAGGGTACAGCATCACTAAGTAACCCATACACTGAAAACAGTGCTCCTAACATTACAGAACTAAGGTCAACATGACGAGAAGGTTAAACTCCTCACACACATACACCGCGTGGGCAAAAAGGAAACCACATTGTAGAGAGATAGAGTTAGACATGGAACGTCAATGGAGTGAACTCGCCTAGAAATGGGCAAAGGGTAACACACTGGATCACACAGCTAGATGTATGAATCTGCTGCCTTCGAAACACACCTCTCAAACTCGGACAAAAACCGACTGAGAATCGAAGGTGGGCCAAAATCTACCAAGGGAATGGCAATCTTCAAAAAGCAGAGAGGGCTTGCGAGCCCGGGCATCGAAGGTTGGGTCACAGGGCCCATGAGTCAGCTCCTGGTTCTTGGTCCCTAAGGGGCATGGCGGGCTCAGCAATGCCCCCAGGCAGTTCCCGGGGGCGCTGGTAAGGCCCGGCTCCCTGAAGTGGTGGCGCTGTGCCCCTCTGCCCTGCTGCACTCAGGGTCCTGGTCCACTGCAGCCCAGCCACCATCCTGGACCCTTGCTTCCAACACGCACACTGTGCCTCCTCTTCAGCAGCCTACCCCAACCATCTCCCCACTCGCCCAACCCATCTCCTCACCCCACCCATGGCAGCTAGGGTCTCCTTCCAATCCCAGAGAAAATGTTCTAGCACAGAAAGCCAGAGTATAGGTTTCTCAATGACGGGGATCTTTCAAAGGCATTCTTCTACAAGAGTGACTGAAGCTTGTACTTCAGAGAGTCAGTGTCACTGCTCAGCCCTGACAGCACCTAGTTCTCCATGTTCTTCCTCCATGAAAAAGAACCCTTTCCTCTCTGACAAGCTGGAATCCTATGTGAAGATAAAATGCGAGACGAGGACGAGCAAATCCTCAATACCAAACTAGCAAAACCATTTGAATCTTTGGTGACATTCACACACGATCAGATTATGTGACGACATGGTACAAGGCCAACAGGCTATGTGTCCTGAGGCTGTATGCGTATCTGAGAACCAGGTGTCACCTTAAGTGATGCCTGCTGGACACCTTTTGCAATTGCTTTGATATCACATTGCAGCTCAAACTTTGCATCCTGAGAACATGTAAATGTTTCTGCGGGTCCATTTTTATCCAACTTGAAAGACCTTGAAGCTTGCTGGTTGCCACAAGCATACTTTCCTTTCTGTTCATCCGATAAACAGCTGTGCCCTACTGGGATAGATTTTCCAAATAAAGTGCCCAGAGCAGCGGCCTAGCAAAATATGCCTTCAGTGGCACACAACAAATGGATTTTCCCCAAGCAAAGCTCTGTAAGAAGTGTGTGTGTGTGTGTGTGTGTGTGTGTGTGAATTTTAAGCTATTATTTGTAATTTGCAAAATTTTTGATCTTGGAGATTCTGGCTGTGAATATGCTGCATGAAAATTATGGGTAAAAACATTTGCTTGGTCTTCAAAAGATCATTAATGCTTTGTGACCCTTTTAGTTGTAACAGTGGATTGTTTCATGTATAGGCATTATTACTAAGTACAGGAACTGTTTCCAGGCACAGAGTATGAAGTATGAGTTAGAATGGGTGTGATGTGATAAAGATGACATAGCACAGTGAGGAATTCCAGGGCAAACTGGAGAGATGGGCCTGTCGTCAACCAGACTCTGCCCAGCCCTGTGAGAAGAAGACTTGGACTCCAAGCCTTAAAATACCCACAAGGAGTCTGCACTCACTCATCCACACAATCTGAGAGCTCCCTGGAGACTGACCCTCTCAGGAAGAAAGATCTCCCTGGAACAAAGGCATCCAGGTTTGTTTGAACATAGCATAGGTGAGCACAGGACTGGGCCAGGCCCCAGCACCACTGCTACTTGGGAGGAAGCCACCTGA
>PVJH01031448.1:0-23733 GCA_004026705.1 Nesogale talazaci
GCATCCGCTTGGTGGCAATTCACAGCAGCAGCAACAACATTCTACTTTGTCATGGCATCCTTTGACGTTTCCTGCAAGGTTCAAGATTTCACCCATAGAATCTTTCACTACTGCAACTCTAGGCTTGAGTTTTTCTTCCGTTCTTTCAGCATGGGACATGCTGAGCGTGCTCTTCTTTTGTGGTCTCCCTATTCTAGATCTTTTTACGTCTAGGTGTACTTCCTCGATGGCACACGACAAGGTGGGGCTCTCTAAGCCCCTCCCTTTCTTCAAGGACTCTAGTTGGAAACTCTCGAGGGTGGGACATTCTCAGTGTGTTAGGGGATTAAGGAATCACCAGAGGCTGGGAGTGTGCCTATCCCTCTAACTCTATGGCTGGCACTGGTGGTCCAGGGGCTCTTATTTCTTGGATGGCATGTGGACCAGAACAGGCGCCGCTGTTCAAGTTCATTGTCATCCCAGGAAGTAAGCTTGACCGTGTGGTCACTGAGGGACATGTCTGTTCCGGTATCAAAGGTGGAAGAGGGGAGGTCGCTGTTGAAGATGCAGGAAGACAACCTGGTCTCCAGGGTCGCCCAGTGGTTCTCAACCGTCCTAATGCCTTGACTCTTTAATGCAATTCCTCGTGTTGTGGTGACCTCCCAACCATAAAATTATCTGTGTTGCTACTTCATAACTAATTTTGCTACTGTTATGAATCAGGCAACACCTGGAAAAGGGTCGTTTGACCCCCAAAAGTTGAGAACCATTGGACACTGTAGTCCAACATGCTCTTTAGGGAACCATCTGATGCCTGCTTCATGGCCTTCTTAATGCCATTATCCTTGGCAGCTGTCTCCAGTTGGCAGGCGAGATCCATGACCTACACATTGGGAGTGAGGGCATGAGAGGCCATGCCAATGAGTTTCCCATTCAGCTCAGGGACAATTTTTCACACAGCCTGTGAGTACCAGTCGATGCAGGGAGGATGTTCTGGGAAGCCCCAATGTCTTCTTGCCAGGGTTTCTTAGATGGGTCACCCACAATCTTCTGGGTGGCAGTGATGGTGTAGACTGTGATCAGGAGTCTCTTCACAATGTCAAATTGTCATGAATGACCTTAGCCAGGGATGCCGAGCGGCTGATGATACAGGAGGCATGACTGACAATTTTGAGGGACTTGTCATACATCTCGTGGTTTACATCCATCACGAACATGGGGGTACTGGCAGAAAGTGCAGAGATGATCCTCTTTTGGGAACCACCCTTCCAGTGAGCCCCACTTTCTATGGGATTGTAAAGACACTCATGATCCCTACAACATGCTCAGCCCCAGATTTACCCCACTCAGTGTGGCTGGTATATCACTCCGGGGAGATAGAGTGGCCTTCCTCTTGATGACAAACTTCCCATCATCATTTTTGATAGTGCCATGGGTGGACTCAGACGGGGACAAGTAGACAAGTAGTTGAAGTCAATGAAGGGCCACTGATAGCAATAAAGTGATCAGGCACCCAATCCAGCCACATTATTTTTCCCCTGACATTCACCATTATGTTTCAGGGATGCAGCGGGCACTGCACAGAAGATATGATACGACTCCTGCCACAAGAGGAGCAGGGAGCCTGTACATTTCATTGTTATCCTGCCCTTTGAACTTTTCGGTTCTTTTACTTCCTCATGTCATCCGTTTGCTTTAGCTGGTCTCTGATTAAAAGCACGTTCAGAGTCTCTTCTGGGTCCACGGATCATGACTTTTTCTTTCCTACTTGTCTTTTAAATGACCTTTTGTGTTCACCCCACAACTCTTCAAGTCTTTGTTATTGGTGTTCAATATGTTAACTTTTTTAAATCAAAATGTTCTTGGAATTCAGGTGGTGTGAACTCAAGGTTGTATTTTGGCTTTTGTGGGCTTGTTTTCATTTTTCAACTTTCAACTTGAACTTGCATCTAAGCTCTTGGAGGTTTGACTCACAGTCAATCATGGGCCTTCTTCATTGTCTCTCCCACAGATGAAGCTAATTTGGTTCCTGTGCATTCAATTTAGTGCAGTGACATATATAACTGCCATTTATGTTGTTGAAAAAAGGGATTTTCAAGGAAGTAATTGTTGGTCGTGCAAAATTCTATTCTGCACTCTTCTGCCTCAGGACTATGACCAACTCCATATGTTTCACCTACTGCTTCTTCCTATTTCCAACTTTTGTTTACCAATCTTCAATAATTATTCACACATCTTGATTGCATGTTTGACTGATTCAACTTGAATAATAGTTGTATTCGCTGGATTTCTCGGTAGTGGTATAGAGACCCTATCACAGAGTGCACTTCTTTTCAAGATAGATTTTGAAATGTCGATAAATACACTGCCAGTCATCTGGAATTTTCCATTATCAATGCTGGAAACCACAGGATGGGTTCAGAATAGGCCACACCGATATATTTCAGCTCACTAATGCCTAGAAAGACGGTCTTTATTCATTCCGTTTCATTTTTTATGACTTACAACTTCCTCATATTCACCTTTTGTCCTTTCTGATTATGCATTGGCATTTGCAGCTGTTTCTTCTCACTCTGAGTGGCGTCTCATCAGCAGATGAGGGTCCCTGAGGCTTTGCTCTGAGAGTCTGTTCACATCACGATGGCAAACGCTACGTGGAGGAGGCAGCTCTCCTTAGTAGTATTTCGAGAACCTTCCAAGCTGAGGTGCTCACCTGCCGGGACTCTCTCTGACAATGGTCCACGGCTGGGCCGAAGGTGCTCAGTGCCTCGTCCCTCCAACGTGGACGGTCTAGTCCTTCCTCGCGGTTGGTGCTTCATGTGGAAGGTCCTCGGACACCTGTTCACTTCTGGTGTTTGAAGTCATGGCGACATAGCTTCCAGTATCGCAGCAACATGCGAGCCACCACAGTGATAGACAAACAGATAGAGGTGAGGCGTGTGGAATGATTTGGGTCAGCACACGTGCACGATTTTGAGTCCCTACCCCTGGCTGCGTCTCAGCGACCGCTAGGACCCCTTCGACGTGAGTTCCAGTGGACGGGTGTGTTTGCCAGAAGCGTCTGGTTGATTCGGGTCTCCGTCGTGTACGGCAGAGGCAGACATGCTTTCGGATCCACAGCCGGTTTTGCTCTAGGTCTGCGCATGCCCTCTTCCGCTGCGGGCATTCCGTGCCTGCCTCCTCTTGCGTTCGAGTCATATTTACCACAATTTGCTGGATGGGGGGGGATGGGGCAGCAGATGATTAAAAGGAGTTGTTGGCTTTTTTTGTTTTTGTTTTTTTAAAGAAAGTGCTGATGCCCCGTGTCTTCGGGGCAAAATAGAACATTAGTTAATAAACAGAAGGAAGTGGAAAATTCAAAGCAAGGGAAACTAGCGTCTCCTTGCTGAGTATGTATTTCAGGAGCTGGCCCGCCGTGTCCGGGTCAGCCAGTCCAAAGGGGCTGTTGGGGATCTCGATGGGAAATGCCAGGCTGGAGTGACTCATCAATGCTTCCTGCAATGACTTGACCAGCGCTTATTCTCTTCCATTGGCGGGACCAGGGTGGGCAGGGCCTGAAGGGTCTTGGGGAAGCAGAGGAAAGCCTGCTGCTTGTCCTGGAGGGGCCACGAGGAGAGGAGGCTTTTTACTCCCATACAGAACAGAGTCAGTCTCAGAAGCCCCCGGGGCAGCTCGCCTGGGTCCTATCGGGTCACTTTCTATCTACCTGAACTTTTTGTTGGTTTTCAAAAGACTTCAGGGAATATTTTTGGTCTAAGGTGGAAAGATGATCTGGCAGCCTGCCCTGTCGACTCTTGTCTGCCCCTCTTCCAAGTAACCTCAACAACCCCTGGATAGCAAATACTACTTCTACCCCTAGACCGGGGTGAAGTGGGAGAAGGTTTACAGAGCCGATGGTCAGTTTCACACCTAACAATCGAAACACTAGGCTTGTCGGGCTGGCCTGAAAGGAGTTAACGACCCATCCTTTCCCTCCTTTCGTAGTGACCGGTGCCTCGGCTCGCTTCCCTGGATGCTCTCCAGGGAAGTGGTCTACACACCATCCTATCCAGGCTGTTGGTCGGCGGGGAGGCCATAGGGCAGGAGGAGCAGCAACAGTCTTCACTAGCAGCCACTGCTCCGTGAACGAGCCTCATCCTCCTGACGGCGGTCTAGAACTGCAAGCACTCCACATGCCCAGGCCTGGTGAGGACCCTTGGGAACTAGTAAACTCTAGATTAGAACAGCCCGATGGGGCCGGCAGCCTGTCACACCTTCCGCCTCTCTTCTCTCACGCTAAGCACAACGCAATATGCTCAGATGAAGTCCATGCACGCTCCCCACTCAGAAGGTCCGTGTGAAAGGGACGCGTCCAGTACCCTTGAGAAAGCTCTGTCCTGGGAGGTCAGAGTCTTGATTCTAACTCAGTAGGAGCCAAAGACTAGTCCCATTTGGTCTTTGGCTTCAGAAGACTCTTGCTGTGGGCTGAATTATGCCTCCTCAAAAGACAGGTTGCGATCCTAACCCCAGGTACTTGTGAGCGTTGCCTTCTTTTCACACTGGAGTTCTTGCAGATATAACCAAGTTAGGATAAGGCCATATTGAATTAGGATGTGCCCCAGACCCGTGGACTGGAATCTTTGTCAGGAGAGAGAAATTTGGAGATACCTATTCACAGAGGAGAAGCCCTATTGGTAGAGGGGGTTACATTTTGGGCTGCTAACCATAAGGTCAGGAGTTTGAAACCACTCGCTGTCTCTCAGGAGAAAGGTGGTTTTCTATTCCTGTGAAGAGGTAGTCTCAGAAGCCCACAGGGCTCAGAATCCCACAGTTCTGCTCCACTCTAGAGAGTCACGATCAGCCAAGGAATGTCCAGGATTGCTGCCAATCAGAAGTCAGCAGAAGACGAGGAAGGGTTCAGAGGGCACATAGCCTGACCTCGATGCCTGACTTCCAGCCTACAGAACAGTGTGAGAACACCCTCATTTTTTAGTAAACCGCCGGTTTGTGGTCATTTACTTAGGCACTCCCCAGGAAACAAGTGCCCCACAACTGTGAAATGAGGGAAGTAGAATTCTAAGGTCTGGTCCACCCTGGTCGTCATGAATCTGTTTCTCATGAAATGACCAAGGAGTAGAGTCCTGGAGGGTAAACCGGGTGAGATCTGCCGAGTCAGGACGTGGATTCAAGGATGGCAATGCCTGAAAGTCTCACATCTCCTGCTCTGTGGCTGCTATTGGCCTCTGATGGTTATTTTCAGCCTGAGAGCAGGGGCGTGGAGTTCCCTTGTCTACAAATCATCACCCTCCACCCTTACCCCCTGCAAAGCAACTCTGGGGCTCTAGTTTTATTTGGACCTGCTCTGAGCCCAGCGACCTGCCTAAGCAACTTCAACCGAAGTCGATTTCCCCCTTCCCTAGCTTTTGGGAGAGATTATGAGTAGAAGTTCAGGAGCCCGAGACCTACAGCGTGGGAGCAGAAACAGACTGAGGGACTTCATTTTTTTCACATTCAAAGCCATGTCTCTTTCCTCACATTTCTTAGCTCCGAAACTTACTGAATGAAGTATTGATGAATTTAAAAAACCAAGCAGATTACAGTCGCAATTATACAGTGAATTATGGAATGCTATGACATCTGTACGCACTCCCAATAAAATGAGGAACCAAAAAGCAAAACAAAAGCAAGCCTGGGGCTGAGCCCCGGTGGCGTAGTGGTTGTGCGCAGGACTGCGGCCCACTGGGACGGAGGTTCAATTCCAGCAGTGGGGCTGGGCCTCCTCCTCCCACCACCGAGAGCAGTGATGCCTCAAAAAAAAAAAAAACCAAAAGCAAGCCTGTTACCATGGAGCTGAGTTTCTCTCATAGCAACTCATGAAGTGGTTTTCCTCTGCCCTCCAGAGCTGCTGTGAGCTGGAGTCCACACAATAGGATGGGTGGGGGGTAGCTGGGTGTGCCATGTTCTGGGCACAATTCTACTCTGACACCCAGAGCCACCATAAGTTGCAGACCACACGATAGCAACTAAGGACAAAACTTACAGTCTGTCCCACGTTCCTTCCAAGTGGGCTGTAAGCAGTATGTGCTCAGAAACCACATCCATCTTGTTCTTCACTGTGACCCCAGCCCCTAGCAGAGTACCAGACATATATTGGGTACACAAGAAGCAGTTGTTGGATGTATGAGTACATGAAAAAGAGAAAGAAAGGAGGAACGCAGAGTTGGACCAAGTCTGATGGGGAGGAATGTAACTCCGAGAAGTTAGCTTCTTCTCTGTAGGAAATGGAAGACAGTAAGGGTTGAGAAATGTGCCAGGGAGGTGAGTCTGACTGGCCTAATTCTGAAGCTGAAGACCTGCCTGAGGATGGAAATTAAGTTCCTTTCTATAGGGGGCCATGGTTCAAGACTCCTTGGTGGTGTAGTGGTGATGCAGCGGGCTGGGATCGCGATGATCTGCAGTTTAAAACCATCGGCAGCTCCGTGGGAGAAAGGCGGGGCGTCGTACTCCTGTAAACAGTTAGGGTCTCCACACCCCCCAGGGACGCGCTGTGAACCAGTATCGACCCTGTGATGGTGAGTTTGGGTTTTTGGTTCAAAGGAACTGAGGAAGCACTGGAAGCACTCACTCCTTTATGCCAGGAAATTTAGAAGACAGCTGCTTGACCAGCTGAGGGGAAAAATGGCCCAACAGAATGCTCAAATTATAGAACAATAGCATTGATATCACATGGAAGTAAGTTTTGCTAAAGGGTACATTGACAGGGAGCTGCCAGAGGCTCAGGCCAGAGTCAGAAGAGGATGTGGAACAAGGGGTATGATATCATTGTAGCTGTCAGGTGGATCTTGGCTGAAAGCAGAGGACATCGGAAAGGTGCTTACTTGTGTTTTATTCACGAAGCAAAGGCATTTAACGGTGTGGATCCTAACAAACCATGGGTATCATTGAGAAGCCTGGGAATTCCAGAATACTTCTCTGTGCTCCTGTGGAATTTGTACACAGATCAAGAAGCAGTTGTGCAAACTACTCCATGGTTTAAAATCAAGAAAAGTGAGCATCAGGATTATATCCTCTCACCATATTTATTTAATTTGTATGCTGGGCAAATAATTAGAGAAGCTGGATTATATGAAAAAGAATGGTGTATCAGGATCGAAGGGGCACAACCTTAGTTATTGAAAGTGAGGAAGACTTGAAACATTTGCTGATCAATAGCAAGCATTGCAGTCTTCAGTATGGATTATCACTCCATGTGAAGACCAGAATCCTCACAAAGGGACCCATGTATATATGATATGACCCATGTATATATGATATGACCCATGTATATATGATATGATAAATACAGAAAAGGTTAAAGTCGTCATGGATTTTGTCTCACTTGGGTCCACAATCCATGCTCATGGAAACAGCAGTCACGCGATGAAGAGACGTGCTGAGTAGGGTAAATGTACTGCACAAGACCACTTTAAGGTATTGGAAAGCATAGATATTACCTTGACAATCAAGGTGTGTCTGTCCCAACCTATGCTATTTTGCAGTATGAAAATTGGACATTGGATAAGGAAGACAGAAGAAGACTTGATACATTTGAATGGTAGTGCTAGTTAAGAATATGAAAGTTCCATGGATTTCTAAGAGGACAGACATATCTGTGTTGGAAAAAGTATAGTCAGAGTGACCCTTATAGACAAGGAAGGGGAATCTTTGTCTAATGTACTTTGGACACGTTGTCAGTAAAAATCATTCACCAGAGAAGGATATTATGCTTGGTAAAGTAGAGGGTCAGAGAAAAAGAGGAAATTTTGGATAAGATGGGTTAAAACAGTGGCCATTCATTCTGTTGTGCACAGGGCTCTCATGGCTCAGGGCCAACTTGCTGAAAGGTAACAACAACAACAACAACGACAACAACTCGAGTTCTGGTGGTAATATCACGGAAATGTTGGCCTACTAACCTAAGGTAGGCAGTTCAAACCCACCAGCTTCCCCTTCAGTGCAAGATGAGTCTTTTTGAAAAGACGTATAGTCTCAGTAATCCTCTGAAGGGCCGCTGTGAGTGGGATCCATTCGATGGCAGTGGGTTTGGTGATTCCAAGGAGGAGCTTTGGTGGTCTGGTGGGTTGCGCATCTGACTGCTAACCAGAGATCAGCAGTTCAAACCCATCCTATGCTCCATGGGGAAAAATGAAGACAGTCTGCTTCCATAAAGATTTCCAGCCTTGGAAGCCCCATGGAGCACTTCAGCTCTGTCCTCTGGTCAGCTGCTCTGAGTTGGCATTGATTGGAGGGCAGAGGTTTAGTGGTTAAAAGGAAGGAGCCCAGTCTTCATGCTGGAGTCTCAAAGAGTTAAGCATATCTGGAACAGAATCCGTTCACTGTCCTTCCTTTTCATCTTTGGTCTATCACCCTCAGATCACCTCGTAAGTGTCCTTACACATGATCTAGTCCCTTCTTCCTCCGAATGTGGGCTTTGGTATCCGCAGCATTGGCCTCACCTGGGGACCTGTCCAAAATGCAGAGTCTCAGCATCTCCCCAGGCCTAATGAGAATGGGAACTTTAGTTTTAGCAAGAGATGCATATGTTCATATGATTCATACCGCCATGACAGTTGGAGAAGAATGGATCTAGGTCAATGTGTCAATGCACAGAAAGGAAAGACAGGCCCAGAGAGTTGCTCTCAAACTCACTGCCATCCGATCGATGCTGACTTATAGTCACCCGAGAGGACCAGGTAGAACTGCCTTGGCGGGTTTCTGAGACTGCCACTCTTTACCAAAGTAAGAAACCTTGTCTTTGTCCCAAAGAGCGACTGGTGGTTTCAAACTGATGACCTTCCAGTTAGTAACCCAAGGAGTAAGACCCTGTGCCACCAGGGTTCCTCCGGATAGCCTAGGGGGTCTACATTTAATCATTGACTGTTGTCTCTGCCACCCAAGGCACCTGACTCCGTGCCCAGGCCTTGTTTTTTTCCCTTATTCTGACTAAACTCCAAGCTGACAATGCAGTTCTAGGTTTGGAAATGTTCCCACGGTTACCAGAACTCCTGCCTTTGTGACGGTGCCATCCCCTGAGCTCCACTGATTCCAAGAATCAGAGCGAGGATTTGCCCAAGGTCACCCAGTTTGGACATTCGATTGTAAAAATCATTTTTCTAACTCCCCACTAGTAACTCTCCACCACTTAAAGCAATCAAAAGAAAGAAAGAATTGCCAACTCACGGCGCCCGTGTGTGTGAGGGTTGAACTGTGAACCATCCTTGCACAGTAGGTACAAATTAGCTGTATCATTTTTTTACCTTATATATTTACTTTTAAAAAAATCATTTTATTGGGGGCTTGTACATCACTTTTCACAATACATAAATACCTATACTGTGCCAAGCACCTTCACATGCCTGCTGCCATTATCCTTCTCCAAATATCTGCTTTTCCACATGAGCCCTTGACATCAGCTTCTCATCTTTTCTCTTCCATCCTTGCTCCCCCTCCCCCACCAACCCTCAACGCTTTATAAGTTATTATTATTTTGTCATATCTTACATTCCCCAACGTCTCCCCTCGCCCACTCCTCCAATATCTGTCCTCCAGATCAGAGGTTATATGTAGTTCCTTGTAGTTGGCTCCCTCTCTCGACCCCACCTCTCCACTCATCCGGTAGCTTCACTCTCACCACTGGGCCCGAGGGGTTCATCTGTCTTGGGTTCCCCGAATTCCCAGTTCCCATCTCTACCAGTGTACCCCTCCAGTAGAGTTGGGACCATGATTGTTGGGGAGAGGAAGCCTTTAGGAACTAAAGGAAAGTTGTATGCTTCATCATTACCTCACTGTACCTTGACTGGTCTTTCTCTTCCCCCTGACTCCCCTGTAAGTGGGCCTTGGGTCCCCACTCTGCCCTCCCCCTTATTCATTGTGATATGATTCTTGTTCTTTGATGCTTGATACCTGCTCCCTTTGACCCCTCTTGATTAGACAGGCTAGTATGCTTCTGCGCTAGATGGTCACTCATTTATCTTCAAACTTTTAAGACCCTAGACATTTTATCATTTGGTAGTGGGGCAACAACAGCTTCCTCCACTCTGTTTGCCTCTGTACCCATTTGTCTTCAGCGATCATATTGTGAGGGTGGGCATATATTGATATGATTTTTGTTCTTTGATGCCTGATACCTGTTTCTTTCAACACCTCATGATCGCACAGGCTGGTGTGCTTGTTTTATGGTGGGCTTTGTTCCTCCTGAGTCAGATGGCTGCTTGTTTACCCTCAAGCCATTAAGACCCCAGATGCTTTATCTTTTGATAGCCGGGCACCATCAGCTTTCTTCACCACTCTTGCTCATGCTCCCACATGTCCTCAATGATCGCTTCAGGAAGGTGGGCACACAGTGATATGTTTTTTTTTTCTGTCAGATACCTGTGACCTTCAACTTTATCATTGTGTATTTTTTTAATGCTTTGTTGAATTCTACTAGCTAGAACTTTGTTCACAAGGGGTCTTGGTCTATAGTTTTCTATTCTGGTGTTGTCATTCCTGGTTTTTGTATTAGAGTTATATTGACCTCATAAAATGAGTTTGTGTGTTGTCCTTTTCTATATTCTAGAATAGTTTGTGTAATATTGGTGTTAACTCTTAATGTTTGCTAGAATTCCCCAGTAAAACTATCTGGTTCTTGTTCCTGTTGTTGGAAACATTTAAATGATCTTATCTATTTCTTTCTGTATCAATCTGCATTAATTTAGATAAGGCATGTGCTTCTAGAAATTTTTCCATTTCTTCTAGGTTTTCAAAGGTGTTCGAATACAGTCCTCCATAATATTGTATAATTAGCTTTCTTATGTTACTTGGTTCTGTTTTGATATCTGTGATGTCATCCATTTCATTTCTTATTTTTAGTATTTGCTTCTTCTCTTTCTCTTACTAAATTTTCCAGTGAATTACCAAATTTGTTAATCCTTAAAAAAAAAACCAACCTCCTGTTGATTTTTTCTATTGTTTTCCTGCTTTCTGATTAATTTATTTCTAGTTTAAACTTTTCTTCTGGCAGCTAAGAGTTTGCCTTACTACTCCCATTGTAATTGTGGGTGTTGGTGTAAGGTGTTGACATACAGAACAGAAAATAGCCACTCAAAAAAACAAAAAGAACCCCAAGTAGGAGTAACCATCCCTCCACTAAAAAATCACCAGACAGATTATAGTCAAGTTTTCTAACACCCAAGAAAAGCAATGAGGGGGAAAATGTTAAAACCACCTGTAATGTTGAACTAGTAAGAATAAAGTTGACTTTTTCCATTGAAACGATGCAGGTCAGAAGTCAATGGAGTGAAACATACAAAACTTTGAAATTTTTTTCTTCACTGCCAACAAGACCTAATTTCTAGTAAAATTCTCAGATACAAGGAAGGAATAAGGACATTTTCAGACAAGGAAGAATTAAAGAAATTTATAAAAGCTATACTAACCTTATGAAAAATACTAACAACTGCATGTGTGGTAGTTACTAATCTCGTGTCAACTCAAGGGTGTTCAGAGTGAAGGGGTGGAGTTTAGCCTGTCAATCAGGTCACAGCTGGATGATATCTCCTGTGGGTGTGGCCTTCTCAAGAGGATTCTGGGAACTTCCTCTCTTTCTCCCTGGAAGAGGGCCACACTCTCTGCTTCACCATCCTGTTGACAAGCCACATGGAGCCGCAACGATGGCAGCCAGAGCTCTGGAGACCTGTTCACAACCATTGGATCCACAGGACTTTCCGATCACCAGTCTGGGCTGTTCCTGCATTTGACATCATTGCATGTGATGCATGAGTCTAAATAGAAATTTATGAAACTAGTATCAAACATATGGGCTAATATTGAACTTATGGTCTTGATCTGGGCTGGGCTGGGCTGTTTTCTCAATATATAATTGCTCTTTGATATAAAGCTCTCAATTATACACATATGAGTGTCACTGAATTTATTTCTCTAGTCTAACACACCATGTTTCTTTTCTTTTCTTTTTTTTTTTCTTTTCGGGCATCACTGCTCTCCGGTGGTGGGAGTAGGAGGCCCAGCCCCACTGCTGGAATTGAACCTCCGTCCCAGTGGGCCGCAGTCCCGCGCACAACCACTACGCCACCGGGGCTCAGCCCCACACCATGTTTCTTATACTATTATTTATTATTATTTTGGGGGGGGCATCACTACCCTCAGGTGGTGGGAGTAGGAGGCCCAGCCTTCGCTCCGTGGAGCTGGAATCGAACCTTCATCCCAGTGGGCCACAGGCCCGTGCACAACCACTATGCCACCAGGGCTCAGCCCATTTCTTATGCTATTTTAAATAGAAAATTCCATACCAGCCATAGGTTTTATATTTTTAAGAGGGAAAGAAGTCCATTCATTTTCACTTCACCCCTTTCTTGTTTCTCCTCCCACGTTCACGTGTTTGTTCCTGTTCCTTCCATGCTGGTAAAAGTCGTGGCTGAAAACCAAGAGGATCATGAGCCCAAGTCAGAAGCTTCACTCAGGTTCTAGTCCAGTGCTTCTCAACCGTCCTAATGCCACAGCCCTTGAACACTGTTCCTCATGTTGTGGCGACCCCCCCCCCTCCGCCAATCCATAATATTATTTTTGTTGCTACTTCATAACTATAATTTTGCTACTGTTATGAATCAGGCGATCCTTGTAAAAGGGTTGGTTGACCCCCAAAGGGGGAGAACCGCTGTTCTAATCTCTCCATCTCTCCATTCTTGTGTATCCTCTGACAAGATGGATGGCAGGGCCCCTGGAGGAAAGACCCAGCTCTTCCATACAGAGTCCCAGCCCCTCATTGTAACCTGTAGGTCAATTACACAGGACCAGAAAGGTGATCAGAGGTCTAGGTTCATCCATTGGTGTTATCTGCTTGCCCAGCTCATTTGAACAAATACAAACTCTTATTTTCCGGGTAGTGCGGTCAAGTCCCATAGTAGGGTATAGGGACCATCAGAAGAGTGTGGTATGAGAACCATGGATTTGGGATCAGAGAAACGTGGGTTTAAATCCCAGTTCTACCCCTTTTAGTTGTTTCATTTTGGGTAGGGTATCTTTCTTCATCTCTGAAAAAAAAAAAGGAGTTTGTACAGGCCAAGGTAAGGCACTTGAAAAGCATTTGGTGTAGTGCTCCGGACAAAGACCCTGTTCATTTCAGGTTTATGATTATTATCAAAGTGACCCCAGAATCTTAGCCATGGTGCATGTGTCTGACCTAGGCATCCCAGGGGGCCCTGAGGAGCCTGTTGTCCCCTTTGAATTGTTCTTCTGAAATGCTTGGCCACCCTTTCCCTAGGACCCATCCAAGCTCTGGGCCTGCAAACTAGTCCTTGCATTCTTGCCTGTCCTTCTTGCCCTTTTGGCACTATAAGAACTCAGGCCAACTTAAAGGCTTGAAGATAAGCAAGTGGCCTGAGAAGCAACAAAGGTGAAGAAGCACCTTTGTGTGATCACGAGGTGTCGATGGGATCAGGTAACAGGCATCAGGTAACAAAAAATCCTATTATTGTGAATGAGGGGAAGTGCAGAGTGAGGACCCAAAGCCTATCTGTAGGCAACTGGACATCCCCTTACAGAAAGGTTGCAGGGAAGAGACAAGCCAGTCAGAGTGCAGTGCAGCAACGATGAAACAGACAACTTTCTTGTACTTCTTTAATGCTTCCTCCCCCCACTATCATGATCCCAATTCTGCCTTACCAATCTGGCTAGACCAGAGGATGTACACTGTACAGATAGGAACTGGAAACAGAGGGAATCTGGGACGTATGAACCCCTCAGGACCAGTGGTGAGAGTGGCGATACTGGGAGGGTAGAGGGAAGGTGGGGTAGAAAGGGAGAACTGATTATAAGGATCTACATAGAACCCCCTCCCTGGGGGGCAAACAACAGAAAAGTGGGTGGAGGGAGACATTGGACAGTGTAAGAAATGACAAAATAATAGGAATTTATAAATTATCAAGGGTTTGGGAAGGAGGGGAGTGGGGAGGGAGGGGGAAAAATGAGAAGCTGAGACCAAGGACTCAAGTAGAAAGAAAATGTTTTGAGAATGATGATGGCAACAAATGTACAAATGTGCTTGACACAGTGGATGGATGTATGGCTTGTGATGAGTTGTACGAGTCCCCAATAAAATGATTAAAAAAAAAAGGAACTTGGAACAAATAACTTGTAAGGATTGCTTGTAGCCGCCCTACGCCCTACCCCCCGCTGGTCCAACGTTGCCAATCTTTGACTAGTCTTGTGGGGTTTCCAGGAAAGCCAAGTACTTATGACATGTTCTTATCCAGAGGTCAAAAAACAGGAGGAATTCAAGGCTTCATGACTTTTGAATGAACTTATAGAATATCCAGCCCTCTTCATGTGCACACATGTACATGTAACAGCATGTACATGTAACAGCTAAGAGTCATCGACTACCTGCCATGGACGATAAAACTCCCTGCTGGTGAGTTGATTGTGACTTCCAGGGATCCCGGAGTGGAGTAGACCCACCCCACAGTTTCCAAGGTGGCATCTGCACAAAGCAAACTGCTCCAGCTTCCTCCCCCAGGTTGGCTTCTGCATGCAAACGACCACCCTTGAGGGTTAACGGCCAACTGCTTATCCACTGCCCTAGTAAGCTGTCCCCACTCTAGGGCTTCCCCACTGGTTTATGTTCTTTAAATAGACAATGCTGTCCTCAAAACCACCTTATAAGGTAGAGACAGGAAGAGGGGGCTTCATGATGGAGAGTTTTCATGATCTTTTCATTCCATTCGCTCTGGAGTTTTTTATAGGCCCCTCAAATAAATTCCACTTCACTGGCTGAGGAAATGGAAGTAGAGAGAGATTAGATAGCTCAAGCTGGCTGGGGTTCCCTCTCCGGCAATCTGGTCTCAGGACCCACGTACTGTCCCCACTGCACTGAAGCCCAGAGACTGAAGGGAATTTACCCAACTTCCCAGAGAGATTTGCACAATGGTCTCTAATGATTGAGCCACTGAAAGAGTCAGACTGAGGGCAAACACCAGCCAAAGGTCAGTGTGGCTTGGCCTCTCGCCTAGTCCATATGCTCCCTCTACCACCAAATCCTCTCTATTTATTAAGTACAGGGAGGCTTAGGATCTGACTTGATGGGTCATTGCCAAGACTGGCCTGGCTGGCCTGGCCACAAGTGACCAGTTCTCCTCGTGCTAAACTTGGCATACTTCTCTGCCCTCCCAGGCAGCGCAAAGATCGTTGGAGGGGGGAGGTGACCAGGGGAGGGTTGGGGACAGATCTGGAGCAAGCAAATAGAAGGGGGTGAAAAGGATCGGGGTAAGGTAAAGAGAGAAGGGGTGAAGTGGTAAAGAAAGAAAACAGACACTGGGGTTTCAATACCTGATGTGGGGCCAACACAGTGCAAATCGTCTGAGGAAGGTCTTGCGGCCACCCCCATTTTACAGAGGCGAAGCTGAGGCCCAGAGGTACGCCTGGCCTGCCCAAGGTTAGCAGGGGTGTCACTGTCAATCACATGCTCTTTCCACTAGAGAAGAACGAGAAGGGAGGGAGGCAGTGGGTGAGGAACAAGAGAAGAAGAGTGGAGGGGCTGCAGAGAGGGGGTCCTTGGAGCTCTGCTCAGCAAGGGCAGTGGGTCCAGAGCTGTCCTGGCTCCATCCGCAAGGCTCATGGGGGAATGGTTTTGAGAAACCTCCAGATTCAGAGGGCCATGACCTCCCAGCCTGCTGGTGCCCGCCCCGTGACTGCTCTTGGCTAGAAACAGCGTGTTTATTAACCCCGGGAAGCTGGCTGTGCTGGCACTCTGAGCTTTATCTCTTGGGAAGGGCAGGCTGGCGAGCAAGTGGGTGTCTGGCCAAGCGTTTCCAGGCCAGGAGGAGTGGCTGCTAGGAACTCCGTGATCCCTGAAGGGGGGTGCCGAGTGGCCCCAGAAAGCACACTCTAGGCCCACACCCACCTCTTACCACCCGCTTCAGGTCGCATCGTGGGTTAATGGGTCCTGAAAGCCCAAACCTCCCAGAGTAGTTGATTACCTATGTCATTTCGAGGGAGTTACAAAGCTTGACTCACCTCCTATTTTCCCTAATGACCTCCATGGTTAGAGTGTTTGTTTGGGGAAATAAAGTAAACCCAGACTAGGAAGACACTCAGTCCACGGACACCCTCACTCACACACACCTGGGAAGCTGTTGCCTCGTCCAGTCCCTCGCACACTGGCCCCCGCACATGGAGCGCCGCTCACCTGCCGCACAGCCACACCTGGCTCAGCTGTGGAGTCGGGGTTATGTTTGTGCTCTGGCCAAACAGGCTGTTCAAAACCCCAAAGTAAAAAACCCATCAAACTCACTGCTTTGGGGTCAATCTGAAGGATTCGAGGAGCTGCTGCCCCTGCGGTGGGGTTCAGCGCTTGGCACCCTCGGTGATCCCTATGCAGGCTGTCCCTTGGGAAATGACTCTCGCCTGGGACATTTTAACAGTGCAGGACCAGAGGGAGGTCGGCCAATGCTGGGACAGGAACGGGAGGGAAGGGGTTCCACCGGCTGCTTGAAGGATTGATGGGAGACTACCAAGCAAGGCTGCGGAATTTCTGGGAAAGGGAGCATCTGTCCAGACACCAGGCTCGGATAAACAGTCTCGGCATCTTCACCACGCAGGAAAGAACAGGACAGCTAGGGTTTCGTTCCAAGGCAAGCGGTGGGGCTCGGTGACCTTGCGAGGACACCCGAGCTTGTGCGTAATCGAAAGGTGTTGACAATGAGCAGAACTCGCTGGGCTCCTCCTGCTGGCGGCTCTGCGGCTGGGTGTCCATGGGGACCTCTCCACCTCACACCGAAGCGTCCCCCACCCCCTGCCACCCCAGGAAACCCCCTCCCAGAATCTCAGACCATGCCCCTGCCACCGCCATCCCTTCCTGCTCCCACAGACGCTCTCCTTGAAAAGAGTCTGACCGTGTTTGTCCACACAAGGACTGGGTCGGGGCTTACATCCCTGTGTCAGTCGGATGAGCGCGTGGCGGCCGCGGCCACACTCCATTTCTCTTCGTCTGCTCTTCGCTTTTGCCACACTCCCCTTCCTCCAGCACAGGGGGTGCGGCCCTCTTTCCAGAATTTTCTGTATGCCTACACGCATGGATCGTGCCAAGGACTGACTTGGTCGGCTGCTAACCACAAGGTCGGCGGGTCAAGGCCTCTCAGAGTTGCTGCAGGAAAAGGACGCAGCCTTCTTCTTCCAAAAGACCGTCCGCTGAAAATTCTAGGAGCACGGTTCTGCTCCGCGGGGTCCTTAGGGGGGGCAGACTCAAGCCCATGGGAATGGGTTGGACGGTTTTCACCACACACACACACACACACACACACACACACTCCATTTAAAATGCACGCGGTTGTGTGATAGTGTATGTAGTAATATACGCCATTGTGCTGCCTCTTACTTAGCCTGCCCTTCTCACCCGCTATATGCTTTGGCGATGCTGTCATCTATTAATTTTTAACTGCTGCACAGCGTGGATGTTTTATAGTTTCTTTACTTGCCACTCCCTCTACGCCCAGCTTCTCCCTGCTGTGCACAAGGCTGTAGGGACAGAGGCATGAGCTGTGGAAAACAGCACCCAGGGTAAACACTGGAAATCTCGCTCCTGTCCAACCGCTGATGCCCCCTTTAGATAACGTTACCATCATATCAGCTCAAGTACCCAGGTCGGCCTTGTTAATGTTTCACCCACACCTTCTAGCGCTACGTGAAAATGACAATGACAACTATGCCTTTCATGCTTTTGCTGATGAAACTTGGTCTGTGATGTGCTCAAAGTCACCCCCATCGAAGGTGACCAGACACACCGCTTTTTAACAATTTAACAATGTCCCGCAGCGTTTTAAAATTAAAATAAATATGTCACAATACTTTTTATGGGGGGCATCACTGCCCTCTGGTGGTCGTGGGAGCTACCCAGTCTTGCTCTCAGAGAGCTGCTGCTGGATTTGAACCGCCAAGCCAATGGGCCACAGCCCCACACTCAACCACTATGACATCGGGACTCAGCCCGACAATACTATTTTTGCGTGCTATGAAAATTTTGTTGCTCTATAGAGACCAAATTTTCAATCAAAAACCTCCCACCCCCCACCTGTCCACCAGTCAATAGTGTCCTGCTTAAAATCTGGTCACTTTGCCCCCACCCCACTCCCACATTTTCTTCTCTCTGCATACTCAGTAGAACAAGATCACCCAGCATTTCTTTACCCATGGGGATGGGGGCTCAAAGAGGAAAGTATTCCTTTTACACTAGCTGAATGGTTCATAGAAACGGCTCAGAGGGGCTTTGCAGATGCTGCCACCACCTGAATTTGTAGTCTTGTCTGGTCCGGTTGCATCCAGCCACGGTCAACCCTGCTGTGTTTTTCGACATAGCCGTCAACGGCGAAACCCTCGGCCCCATCTCTTTCGAGCTGTTTGCAGACAAAGTTCCAAAGACAGCAGAAAACTTCCATGCTCTGACCACTGGGGAGAAAGGTTTTGGTTATAAAGGTTCCTCTTTTCACAGAATCATTCCAGGCTTTATGTGCCAGGGTGGTGACTTCACACGCCATAATGGCACAGGTGGCAAGGCCATCTATGGAGAGAAATTTGAAGATGAGAACGTCATCCTGAAGCACACAGGTCCTGGCATACTGTCCATGGCAAATGCTGGGCCCAGTACCAACGGTTCTCATTTTTGATCTGCACCGCCAAGACTGATTGGTTGGATGGCAAGCATGTGATCTTTGGTCAGGTGAATGAAGGCATGAACATTGTGGAAGCCATGGAGCGTTTTGGTGCCAGGAATGGCAAGACCAACCAGAAGATCACCATTGCTGACTGTGGACAACTCTAATTAAATTGGATCTGTATTTTCATGTTTTATCTTAAGCACCGAGACCCTTCCTTGTGTAGCGTGGGAAATCACCCTTCTGTTCCCAATGTGCTTGCAGTATCATTTAATCTTTGTGCTCTCACGCCAGTTCTTCGGGTTTCCTACTTTCCTTATTTCCCCTAAGTCCAGCTGGAAAGCAGAGTTAAGTTTATGATTATGAAATAAAAGCTGAACAGTGAAAAAAGAAAAAAGAAAAAACGCCTCAGAGGTGGTGCCCAGGCCATAGCCATAGCCATAGGTCCTTAGCTTGGTCTCAGTGCAGGCCGCTTCCTCCTCCCTGCCTCTTATCACCCCTGGTTTTGTGGCTGCAGGGCAGAGGTATGACATCAGATCTGCGGTTTATCCAGCCATGAACGTCCCTGGTGAAATCTCAGGCCTGGGTCCTACCTGGCCAGCTCCCTGTGTCTTTCTTTTCTTCGGATTCTCAGGTAGCTCGTGTCAATGATGAGCTCCCCGTCTCCAGTTTCTTACTCAACTCTGCACTCCCAGACACTGCTCATCCTTGCATCAGACAGGTGAACTCATCTCTCCGGTCCCCCTCCCTTCCTGGGGTAGGACGCTCATGTTCTTCCACTTGCCCCGACAGAGAAATGACAATCAGAGTTCTTTCCTTTTCCCCAGAGATGAGTGAGATGCCCAATCTTCTGGGTTAGGTCTTGGCCATGTCTAGTTCTCATTTCTTTTCGAGTTATTTTGGGCCAAGATTACTTGAACAATTCCTAACTAGTCTCCCCCTTTTCCTCACATGTCTATCCCATTAACCTTCGTAAATGAAGTCATTCCCTTTGCCTTATAAAGATGGTGTGGTCATGGCGTCTGACACCTCCTAATTTCACAAGCAAGTGGAGGGGAGGGTTATTATCAGCGTCCACAGCTCACGGCTGATTCCTCTGAGGCAGAGGTCAGACAGGCCTCCACCCTCAACGTTCTCATCAACTCTGACATGAAGCTATCCAACTCCTCACCCTCCCTGCTGCTCTGCTGGGTTCCATCATTTGTCACCATGGCCATACAGAATTCCCAGACCGTGCTCAGGATGACGGGGGTTTATTGGGCGATTACAGGTTACAATTCAGGATCAGGAAAACTCGGGATACAGTTCTTGCTCTTTGTCTCACAACTCCGCTTGGGTAAGCGTTACAAAGCTCTTTTTGTTCTGCAGATAAATGCTCACAGGCACCCCACTCTGCCAGCAAGCCTTCTGCCTGCATGCACTCATTCTGTGAGCTAAAAACCCATTGCATTCTCTTGCCATCTCAGCGCCACAGCTTTCTCTCTGTGTGTCTCTGTCTGGCTCTGTCTTCGACATCGAGAAGACCATCTACATAGATAGGAACCCTGGGTTCAAAGGATGTGCTCCCGGCCCTTCTTTCTCCGTTGCTGGGAGATGCTCTCCTCTATTCTGGGATGGGCTCTCTTTCAAGTTTAACAGGATGACAGAACGGACCAATTCCCTGAACAGAATCCTGTACTTTTTATTTGCAGAGTCTCACCCCAGATGTCTGTCACAGGCACCTTATTTGCATAGTCCCACCAGTCATTCCGTGGGAGTTACAGGGACTGTGACTCTCACTCACGGCCACGCCATCTATGCCAACTTACAGGGTCATAATAAGAAATTCACTCTATCACATGCATTACTATAAAATGTAGTTGGTTCTCCAGACTGATGCGGGCCTTTTCTTTTTAGCTGTTACCTCTTCAGATTTGCCTTTCACTCTCCAAGCACCCCCCCGCACCGCCCCTCGCCCCCACCTTGCCATGCCTAAATGTGCTTGCCTCAAGGAGGTGTTCCTGTGTTTCTGCATCAAAGCTTTTCTTCAGATTCTGCCTGTTGAAGGTCTTTCCAGATTTTACTGAATTGACTCTATAAACTACAGATGCTTGAAGGACCTCGAGTGGCACCATGAGTTAAGTTAACTACAAGGTCAGCAGTTTAAACCCACCAATTGCTCCATGGGAGAAAGATCAGATTGTTCCTAGAATGACGTACAATCTCACAATCCTTGTGACGGCGGGGCTCTGGGAGTCTTGTTTGATTCAAGAGTAATGGGTTTGGATGTTGGTTTTAGACTCCAAGAATGGAGTTCTAGAATGTTCTGCTATAACTATTTTCTTAGCTTGTCAATGTTCTCCTCTTGATAACACAGAACTAAATAATACCTCACAGGGACGCTACAGAGACATTTTTTTTTTTGAGATTATACATGAAAAGCACTTTGCTCATCTTGTCATACCTACCCTACCTTATGGGGCCATGGCCGGCCAGTCAAAGTGAATGTCCTGTGTACCTGAGGTCTCACTGCTGGCAGTGAGCACTTTCTGTTGTTATTGTAGTTGTTGTTAGATGCTGTGTTAGTCTGGGTGGACTAGAAAAACAAATTTAGGGACATTCATCTGTGTATAAGAAAGAACTTTATATAAAAAGCAATTGCATATTGAGAGAACACAACAGCTCAGTTCAGATCACCAAATGCCCTATATTACCCCATCTGTCCCATACTAGTCTACAAGTTCCTCTTCAGACTCACACAACATGTGCAATGACACTGAGTGCAGGAATATCACAGGCTGGTGGGTGGAAAGGCTTGTGAACCCATGGCGATGGAAGCATCTCAGCACTGGCGTGCCTCTCCACGTGGCTCCTCTAGCTCTGGGCTCTGGCTCCATCAGCGTAGCTTCAGGTGGCTTCGTCAACAGGAACGTCTCATAGAGAGAATGTGTGTATGGTCTTCAGGAGGAACACAGGCGTTCCCAGAATCCGCAGCAGAAGGCCACGCCCACACAGAGGCCTCATTGACTGTGATCTGACTGACAGGCTAGACTCCACCCCTTCGCTCAAGTTGACCGAGATATGAACCTGCCACAGTTACCACCATGTTGGTTCTGACTCACGGAGACCTTATGTACAGCTCATGGAAATACTGCCAGGTCCTTCACTAGCTTCCTAATCACTTATGCTCGAGCCCTCAATAGAGCCACAGTGTCACTCCATCTTGTGGAAGATTGTCTGTTTCACTGCCCCCCTCCTTAGCAAGCGTGATGTCCTTGAGCATTTAGTCACCCGGTTACTTATGCCAAGCCTGTCTTTACACTGGACAGTGGCCCTCTGGGGAACTCCAGAGTATCCGGAGGTTGATACTCTGGTTTATTTCTGTATTCTGCTTAGTGTCCCAGCGCAGTGCCCAGATTAAATGGAAATGCAGCCCAAATGCAGAGAGAACATGATGCTGAGAAGCCTTTGGATGACATAAGGGATCATGATATGGGATCCAAAGAGAGTTTTGAATTATGCCCTGGCCCTCACAGACTGGGCACTGCTCAAAACACATTAGCTTAAAAACCCCTCAAATGAGGGGAGGGGGGTGGTAATACGAATGCTTAACACTCTCATAAAGCTTGGGTGAAACTATCTAGGTGGAAGGACTTTCCATGTAGCCCTTTAAAAACAAAACCAAAACCAGACAGTTGATCTTTCTGTAGTTGCCTACTTCCCCCTGGTGGAGAAAATCAAAACAACATATTCAAATCTGCCAATATAAATAGTCACAGGAAGTTTATTTAAATGTTGTTTATATTGTTGAGAAATTGAAAGTAAGGAAGTCCTCCAAAGAGCAGTCTGGTTATATTTTAATATCTCCACACTAGGATATAATGGAAAAACTCATGGGGCTCTGGAAGCGGAGAAGGATACTCTTGGGGCTGTTAACTGCAAGATCAGCAGTTCAAATCCTCCAGCCGCTCTGTGGGAGAACAATGAGGCTCCTATACAGAGTGACCACCTTGGGTTCCCACAGGGACAGTTCGACTCTGTCCCACAGGGATGCTGTGAGTCAACAAGGACTCGAGGGCTGGAAGTTTGCTTCTCTCCCCCTCTCCAAAAACAGAATGGAATTTTTCCATAAATGTTTCGAGCCTGCCGTGGATGCCCGTGAGTCTCTCCAAAACCCAGAGCCATCGACTTTATACTGATTCACAGCTATCCTGTAGGAGGTACAACTGTCCAGGGGTTTGTTGAGAATGTCAGTTCTTTGAGGGAGTAGAAAACCGCCTCTTGTTTCCCTGAAGGCATTGGTGATTTTGAATTGTTGACCTTGTGGGCAGCAGCCTAATGTGAAGTGTACTACACCATTGCTGCGAAATTAAAATCTAGCTATCCACATGTGAAGCGTGCCCTGTTGGCTTTGAAAAGGTTGTATTGACATATAATTCACATTTCGCACAATTCAATAGTTCATTTATGTTAAAAGAATCGTGTAATCATCACCGCAATTTTATGGCATTGTTTCCTTTCTTGTTCTCCTGGCTGTTAACTCTCCATTTCCCCCAACCTCCCCTGTCATGCCCCTAGGATGCGATTAATCAAGTTACAGTCTCTAGAGATTTACCATCCTGGGTGGCCTGTACAGCAAACCAAGCCAAAAACAGAAAACAAGCTCAATAACAATGACAAAGCAAACAGAGAAAACCTCAATCAAGAAGAAAGCAGACCATATTAAAAACTGGAACAAATATGAAATTAGTCAAAAGGGAGATCGAGACAAGGTGTCACATTTAAGCCTACTTACATTGGCAGTAAACACCCTACAACACACTGTCTGATAGTGAGGCTATTCATGCCCCTGCTTCATTCAGAGCAGCTTCACCAGACCCTGCGAATCGGAGTTTGGGCTTTCCCTCTGGTCCGTAGCCTTCTGCAAAATGGGATGTCAGAATTTAGACTCTCATACAATTCCCTCATTTCAATTTGGTTATTCTACAATCCTTGGATCCCACAGGCTGGTGTGCTTCTTTCATGTAGACTGGCGTGCTTCGGGGTAGACCTAGCTGACCCCTCACTCAAATGGCTGCTTTAAGACCCCAGACACCATTCTTTTTTAATTTTT
>PVJH01031449.1:0-23744 GCA_004026705.1 Nesogale talazaci
GAGGTGGGCATTTGCCTCCCATGGGCACCTGGGATGCAGCTTGGCTTATCCGGAAGACACGTGAACAGACATGGATGATCAGAGCTTGAGACTGCACTTTACCCTTCATGGTGAATCGCCAGCCATCAAGTTCAGATCATCCTTGTATGTTCACGTAAATATGTCCCCCACGGGAGCTCCAGGGGTGCAACAGTTCAGGAGCTAGGCTGCTCACTGAGAAGCCAGCAGCTCAAAGGGACCAGTGGTTTCATAGAAGCAAGAAGTAGCGATCCCTTCCTGGAGAGATGAGAACCCCAGAAGCTCTGGGGGTGCCCTTATGCTCGGTCACCAGAATCGACGCAACAGCACACAATGTGTTCCATCCACGCACTTTGGGCCACACGGACATCAGCAGAGAAACATTGATCTGAAGTTAGCATTTAGGTGGGCATCCTGTATTTTTATGAGCTCACTCTGGCCACGCACTCCATGAAGAGTCACCTGTGAGCCGCGGAAGTCTCCGTCTTGGCCTGGCTGGCTGAAAAGGGCGGTCTGCAAGGGAATCAAGGGTGAAGTCAGGGCGCCCGGTGTGCATGCTGGCATTGCCATTCCTGGGTCACCTGGCTGTGGCCAAGATCTTTGGCCTAGGGCCTTCATACTGTTACTGTGGCATGGGAGTGCTGGCGCCTCATTGCGGGGCTGGGAGAAGATGAGAGAGAATCTGGAAGAGGACCCACGACACAGCTGCATCCTGACAGCTCACTCCTCTTCGTCTGTGCAGCATTTGAGATGAGCTCCAATCTGCTCATCTTCCCCGATGATGTTCTTCATAGGTGCGCAGACCAACCTGATTAGAGCACGTTTACCCCTGGGGGTGGGGGTGAAGGGGTGGGGGTGAACTCTGAAGGGGGATTTTTAAAACAAGCAGGACATGATGAGGCCAGAGAGAGAAGGCAATGAAGAAAGCAGCCCGGCGACGGTGTGGGTAACAAGAGCGGGCTCTGGGGGACCTGGGAGCTGGGGACCTAGCCCAGACAGTCCACCCACAGTTTCTCTCTGAGTCTTTCAAAGGGCTGCACTGCACCTCGTCAAGAGTTTGGTTGTTAATGGACTGAACACGTGCTATACAAGGGCTTTAACCAGACACCAGCTTTTCTCGCTCACGCAGCTGAGAAATCCTGGTTGGGCTGGCTTCAGACCCGGCCGGATCGGCCCGCGATGTTCTTGGTCTCTGGTTTTCTCCTTCATGGCTCCCCCCATGTGGCCTTGTCCTCAGGCAAGCTGCTCTAGAAGGGAGATGAGAGCCAGTGTCTCCAGCCTTGCCTGTGTACCCACCAGTTCCAACGGGAGCCCCAGTGTGGAGCCTCCGGGGCCTAGATCAGGGGTTCTCAAACCTCAGCCCGTGGGCCACATGTGGCCCTCTGAGGACATGTATCCGGCCCCCGGGTGTTTTTGCCGCCGCTGCAGTCCTGCTTAGCAGTCAACTCATCCCAGACCCGCAGTGAATTTGTTCGTAGTTTTGTTCTTTTTCCTTTTCACATCACTGCCCTGGTGGGAGTAGGAAGCCCAGCCTTGCTTCTGGAGAGCTGCTGCTGGATTTGAACCATCAACCCTGTGGGCCGCAGTCCCGCACACAACCACTGCACCACCCGAGCTCAGCTTATAGTTTTTTTTTTTTTAAACTATAGTCTGGCCTTCCAACAGTCTGAGGGACAGTGAACTGGCCCCCTGTTTAGAAAGTTTAAGGACCCCTGGCCTAGATGGACCATACACCACTGCTCTGATTGGCCAGGTCTGGTCACGTGCCAAGCCATGCCTCTGGGAAGAAGGAAGCCCTCTGCCTGAGTGAACTCCGGGAGTTTCCATGAAGATTCAAGGGGTCCCGTGGACCCTTGGACCATGTGGGTTTGAACTTCCCGGACCCACCAAACGTGAGGATCTTATTTCTACCTCCCCCACCGTGGCTTTTGCAATGAGCTCAAGGGGTGCAAGTGTCCACTGAAAACATCATGTGATACGGGATCAGCCCCACCTGGGCATTTCTTCTGACCAGTAACTGCCCACCCCTCATCCAACCCCCTACCCTCACTGGAGGCACAGCTGCTCGTGCATCACGGTGTCTAAAGTGATAGAACATTCAGGACACAAGCTCAGCACAGCAGTGACAGGGAGGGAATAAACTCTGTGTGCCCGAGGGCCCGCCCGGTGCTCACCTGCCACTTTCCGAGGCTCAGCTGTAAAGTACATACGGATATTCAGTTGCGTACCCCAAATCTGTATCGTTCTGCTAGGACCAGCCTTACTCCAGATGGACAGTTTCCAAAGTGGGTTTCTAGAGCGGGGAAGCTCGGTTGAAAGGAGAGCCAAATAGAGTCGCCCCAGGGTGGGCCCCTGGATGAGCTTCATTTCAGACAATGCCTCCTGTTCAGTCATCGTATGCCACTCACAGCCATGCCCAGGGGGCCTTCTCCACAGTCCTTCCAGGGGCTCATGTCTCTGAGGTAGCTCTCCAGGCCAGGGGCTCCCTGGGCTGGGTGCTGGGCTGCTGGCTGCTAGGTCTGTGCTTCAATTGGAACTGCTGCTTCCCAGGAGGCCGAGGAGGCTGTCTGACAGCATAAGGTTTTCGTCTCAGCAATCCTTCCTGCAGTTTTATTCTGCCCTGGAGGCTCACTCTGAGTCCGACGGGACGGGGTGGCAGTGGGTGGGTTTAAAGGGAGTCACCCTCACCCCTCCCTGCTGGCTTCCATCAGAGAAGCTGTTTCTGGTTTCTGCACTGGGCGTCTCTGCCAAGCTGCCCTGACCCTAAGTGTTCGCAGTAGAAAAAGAAAAGATCTGGAAGCTTCTAATGGAGGTGGTTTTTCCAAGGGCCTCACGGCTTTACCCTGTAGGGTTCTGAGACGCAATTAACAAAATTCATTCTGGGTTCACAGCTGCCCTGAAAGGAGCCCTCGTAACTCCGTGGGTTATACCTTGGGAACCAAGCAGAAAGGCCTCATGGAATTTCCTCTGCAGATATCCAGGCCTTTCTTCCTCAGCTCCGCCTCCAGCTTCCCAGGGAAGAGCCAAACCCTCCAGCCGTATGCCTCCAGGGAAGGCAGGAGTGAAGGACAGACCCCTCCTTTCCAGGCTTCTAAAGAAGGGGCTTTTGATGTTTCTGCTTGAATCTTTTCTTTTTTTTTCTGCAGAAGGGTGGGGCATGGGGCTTGGATCATCCAATGATCAGTTACCAGGGCCAGGACCTTGCTGGTCAGTGGGAAGGAGTCTCTGGAGAGGGCCAGGGGCTTCCCTGGAAGATAGATACCTCACTCCCTGCTGCTCTCTTCCCAGAGTCTCGCTGTGCTGCCTTGACATGCTCCAACTCTGTGCTCCTTTCTTGATTTGATTTGATTTTGGGGGTGGGGTGGGGTGGGTGGGAGGGCCTTAAGGCATCCTCTAAAGCCAGCAGGACCCTTCATAAGAAGCAAACTGCCCCCCCCCCCCACACACAGGATTGGTGGCAGTTTTGTCATCATTGAGAACGTTGACCTGCTGGCTGTCGAGTGGATTCTGATCACAGAGACCCTGTGTGGGGTCCCGGTGGCCCTGAGCTAAGAGCTGACAAGTCCATGCATGGAACCCACCAGCGGGCCCTCGGAGAAGAGGCCTGGTGATGGGCCCCCATTCAGATAACAACCCAGGACACCCGCTGGGGCCCTTCTCCTCGGCTCTTGGGGTTTGCTCTGAGCTGGAAACCAACCTGGTGCTACATGGCAACACAGCCACGGCCACCATCCGATCCACGTCCACACGTCAACACTGAGAGTGGTTGTACAACACCCCGCCTTTCCTGTTTCTCCTGAAAGACAGGGCCCATTGGAATCAAATCCCTGAGGGTGGGCAGTGTCCACCCCGAGAATGAAGTTCCCAGTTTACTCCCATCCCTACCTACCCAGCCCCTGCCTCTGGCCTGACCCTGCTTTCCTCTGTGCCCATGGATTTTGGCCTCTGCCTCTGTAGGTTAACGCTACGTGGATGGTCCTCAAGGACCCGTAGGTCCGACACGTCAGCCGACTTGAGAGAAGACTTGAGGAGGCTCCGAGTGACACGGAGGATTGACAGACCACCGATGGACATGCCCGGTGTTCTACATCGTAAGGGCAGAAGGAAGCCACCTGTCTGGGGATGCCTAAGGCTTCAGCACTCAGCCCTGCAGATGCAACCCACCACTCACAGTGCCCCCAGGTGGAGCTTCGGGTGGTGTCTCAGTGATGCTGTCACAGAAATGAGTCACAAGTGAGTGCCTGTTAGAAGCAAAAATTGACTTTCTCTCGGTGTTGCAGGCTCAGTGCTTAAATGCGGGGCAGAGTCGCTCTCTTGCTAGGTCAGCTGTGAAGGAAGGGCAGGCTTATCTCTGAGGCTGGTGGTTCTGGGCTTCCCCGCTGTCTTCCTGGGGCAGTGTGTGTCTGCCCGTGCGTGTGCCTCATTATTTGTGGCTGATCTGATTTCTTACCACAATCCATACATTTCTCCAGTATATCAAGCACATTTTCACATAGGTCGCCACCATCATTTTTTTTGTGTGTGGGTATCACTGCCTCTGGTGGTTGTGGTCGCTACCCGTGCCGCTCCTAAGAGCAGCCACTGGATTTGAACCGCCAAGCCCGCGGGCTGCAGTTCCGCACTCAACCACTTACTCCACCGGGGCTCAGCCCCGCCACCATCATTTTTAAAGCATTCTTTTTTTTTTTTTTTTTTGGCGGGGGGCATCACTGCTCTCCGGTGGTGGGAGTAGGAGGCCCAGCCCCACTGCTGGAATTGAACCTCCGTCCCAGTGGGCCACAGTCCCACGCACAATCACTATGCCACCGGGGCTCAGCCCCATTTTTAAAGCAGTCTCTTCGCACTTGAGTCCCTGATAGCAGCTCCTCATTTCTACCCCCTTCTCCCTTCCCTCACAAACGCTTGATAAGTTATAGATAATTTTTTATATCTCTTATATCATCCTCTGTTGCCCCTCATCCACTTTCCCGTTATTCGTCCCCCCCTGCGAGGGGGTTATAATGGATCTTTGTGATCAATTCTCCCTTTCTACTCCCCTCCCCTAATCCTCCTGGTATCTCTACTGTCTTTGATGGCCCTGGGGAGCTTATCTAGCCTGGATTTCCTGTGTAGCTACTCCTTAGTTATTTCACATCTCACCTATTCACACCCAGTTCTCAAGGCTGCAGCAGCGGTACCCACCAGGAGTGATTAAGCACAGCATCTCGGGTCCACTCAGCCTGTTGCCTGGGAGTTTGCATTTTGACAAGCTCCCCAGGGGATTCCTGTGACCAGTAAGATTTGAGACGACTGCTTTAGGATCCAGCTGGGGACAAGAGTTTTCCCCAAGTCTCCGAACAAGCCCCGTGGGGGGCCAGGGTCAAGCGATCAGATGTCTGTAGCCCTCCCAGAACCTTGGTCCCTCTGAGCTGAGAGGCAGAACAAGCAGGTTCTGCTGTGTCACAGGACCTCAAGGAATGAGGCACTGCCACCTAGCAGGTCCAGGCAGTGGGAAATGTCCAGGCTGGCCATTGGGCTGCAGGTCTTGGAAGGAGGAAGAGCTCTGTGGTTCTCCACCTTCCTCAGGCCATGACCCTCTCATACAGCTCCCCATGGGGTGGTGACCCCCAACCATAACATTATTTTCATTACTACTCCATTACCGTCATTTTGCTACTGTGATGAATCGTCATGTCGATATCTGATATGCAGGAGGTCTTAGGTGACCCCTGTGAAAGGGTCGTTCGACTCCCTAAGGAGTTGCGACCCACAGGTTGAGAACTGCTGGTCTGAATCGTCACCAAGGCTAGAGAATGCTCAGAGGTGAGACTGAAGAACCCACATACCCCTGGGGCTGGTGCGGGCCTGGCTGCAAGGCAAGCCCAGGGTGTCAGCTTTTAGAGCACATGTGCTCGTCCGTGCGTGGAGTGTGCGTGTGTACATGCATGTGTACGTGCGTGTGTGCATGGTACGTCTCTGTGCATATGTGGTGTGTGCCTGGTGTTTATATATGCATAGATATGTGTGCCCTCCGTGTATGCATAGTGTGCGTAAAGCTTGTACTCATGCAATGCATGCACATTTACGTGTGTACTGTGAATGTAGTATGTACCTATATTATGTGTAGCTGTGCTCTGTGTGGCATGTCTATAGATAGGTACATAGGGTGGGTATTTGAGTATGTAGTATCTATGGGTGGTGTGCATAAATGTTCACATTCGAGTGTGTTTGTGTATATGTACATTTGGTTTGCAAATAAATGCATGTGCATGGTGTATAATTTGTATGCATGTATGAGTGGTGTGGGTGTGTGTTTATGTGGTGTGTATACTTATACTGTGTGCATATGTGTGGTGTGTATATATGCATGTGTGTATATGTGGAATATGTGTATTACGAGTGAAATACATGTATGTGATGTATTCACGAGTGTGTATATATGTGTGGTGTGTATATATGTGGCATGCGTGATGTGTCTTTTTGTGGAGTGTGCTTGTATGTAAGGCACTGATATGGGTATATGCAGTGTGCATGAAAGTGTGAGGTGTGTATGTTTGTGGGGAGTGCATGTGTATGGTATACACATGTGGAGTGGGTCCATGTATGTATGGTATGGATATGTATTCATGTGGGGGTATATGTGCATGTGTGTGGTGGATATGTGCATGGGGTATATTTATGTGTGGTATGTGCTTGTGTATGGTGTATATATATGGCATGTACATGTGTAGTATATGTATTTTTGTGGAATGCATGAGTATGTGTTGTAGATATGGGTGTAATGTGTGCATGTGTGTGGTGCACATGTTTTTGGTATGTGTGCATGTGTGCATGGTATACATATGCATGCAGTGTCTATATGTAGTGCAAGTATGTGCAACAGGTATATGTTTGTGTTGTGTGCATGTATGTGTGTATGCGTATATGTATCTGTGGTCATATGTGTGACATGTGCATCTATGTGTGGATATGTGTGTGGTGTGGATATATGTAGGTGGTGTGTTTACATGTTTATGGTGCATGCATGTATGTGTGCATATATGTGGTATATGCATGTATATGCATGGTGTATATGTGTATGCCTGGTGTATACATGTGGTATGTGTATGTGTGGTGTGTATATGTACATGTGTAGTAGGGATATGTGTGTGGTGTTTGTGTGCATATGCGTGGTGCATATATGTACATGGTGTGTAATGTGGTATGTGCACATACAGTGTATTTGTGCACATGGGTGGTTACACATGTGTGCCTGAGTGTGCTTTTCACCTGGTGCTGTGGTCACAGCCACATGAACTCCACACTGAGAGATGTTCAGTCACCTGTGGTTTTATGGAAGTGTGTATGTGTGAAAACCCCGGGTGTGCAGCTTCTGGAGGTGCACATGGCACGCTCACACTCACTCCACTCCAGGTGTCCAGAGCTCTCAGTAAGGCCAGCTTGGCCCCAGGTCTTCGGAGGGAGTCCCCGGCAGCCTGGCCGGCTGAGTGCAGATGGCCTCAGAGTTCGGCACCCCGATGAAGGTCGGCGCCCCGAACAATGTGGCCACCCGCATCGTTCTGTCTGTCTGCCTTTTATAGTCGTGGAGACATGTGCCGAATGCTGACGCAGTCAAAACCGTTTGGGCAAGATGTGACTGATGGTGTATGCAATGAAAGATCCTTGCCAGCAGCGGGTGGGTGCGGGCTGTGGGCCCCAGTTGGTCGGCTGGCTGATACGACCAGCCCCTGCACTGCTAGACCGTCTTTCATCGTGGCCAGGCTGGCCCAGGTGTGCAGCAGATGGGCAGATCGGGTTACGGCCAAGGCCAGGATGGGTGTCCTGACCTGCAGAGGAGGCCAGGAGGCCCCTGGGAAACCCTGGACCTCGGGTGGAATGCAGGAACGATCCTCGAACCTCACCCACGGGACTCATTCTGCTCTCTGTCTCCCGGGGACCCATCCCGGCAGAACCCACCAGGAAAGTTTGTTGCTATTTTAAAACTAGGGATGGTCCCTGTCACACCCTCTTCTTGTCTCTGCAGGGAGGCTGTTCCCAGGGCACCCTCCACACTCCTCACCTTCCTCAAAGCCCGCTTTGTGAATTTACTCTGGATCCTGAGGGGCAGACAGGTGCTCGCAGGAGTCCTGTCTTTCAGACAGGGAGACAGGCACTTGGGGAGGGGGGTTACCAGCCTTGCCCAGTGTGCTGGCGCCCTGAGTTTTACAGCCCCAGCTCCCAGACCTGCCTCCAATGTCTCCCTGAACCTCTCTCGTGAAGGGTGACTCCAGGTGTGTTGTGCACCCTCTGCAGGATGGGGTCTGGGGGTCTGTTGTTTCATTCAACAGGCATGTCCCGAGTTTCAGGTATTTGGAGATGTCTCTCCAGTCCAAGCCTGAGTGAAGAAGCAGAAAGCCCTTCGAGATCTCTGATAACTCTAGGCGGGGAAGGAAAGAGTGATGTGAGGACACAGGAAGCCAACTGAGAGGACTCAGAGCCAAGGGTGGCCAGAGAAGGCCTCTCTGAGAAGGTGCTGTGCACAGAGGAGCCAGATGTGCACCCAACATGTCCTCTGGAGGCCCCAGTACGTGCAAAGGCCCTGTGGTGAGCACCTGCGCTACCTGACTGCACCGTCACCTTGTTTGTTGTTGTTGTTTAAAGGTACAATGTATATTCTTTTATTCGTGCGTGCCGATATTTGGAATTCAGTCAGTCATCCGGATGCAGCAAAAAGTAAACTGGCAGAAAACAAGCTAGTGTTTCATGAGAACAGAGCAGAAGGGTTGAGGAAATCCACAAAGCTCCCTAGAACTGAACCACCCCCCTCATTTGTTTCGTAAGAAGACTCCCAATCCTAAAAATGACAACTCACCCTTCCCCGCACCTTCGTGCCTTCAGTTCCTATCCTTGAGGCTAGATGTCAGAGACATTCAGGGCAGTGATGTACACAGTTCTTTATAGGCAGGGACATGGTATATCACGCTATCCAAAGCATCCATGGTAAACTGTCGGGAGACGATTATGGAGTCTTTGGTGAAATAGCAGCCACAGTCTTCATGCCAGCCACCACATATGGGAGGAAGGAGGAAACCCAGGTTCTCGAGCCAAGAGAATTCTGAAGCCAGGAGACCCACTACAAAGGAAGAAAGGCGGAAGCGGCCCCGATGGGTGCGGGCCTTCACGTCTGTCTTCATATACCGTCAGACTGTAGCTATGGACTCACTTAAAAAGAAACCTGAAGCCTGTGCGGCCTCCAGGTCACAGAAGTTCGCTGGAATGGAGGCAGCAGGGAATTCCTCTCCATCGTTTGGACATGTGTTATTCCAGACCAAACTGTCCCAGGAGTGGTAATCCCAGTGGTGCTTGGGGACACCTGGTCTGGCTGTTCCAGCCTTGGCTGCTGCTCCAGCACAGGTTGCTCGAGGTGTGGCTGCTCCAGTTCTGATCACTCCACCCTGGAAGGTGTCCAGCAGGCAGGTCTCCTTGGTGGTGTGAAGCAGGGCGGTCCAGGCACTCTGCAAGGGCAGACGCCTTCCGAGTCTCATCACAGGCATTCTGGAACCATCTGGTGGTTTTCTGCCTCCCTCTTACCTCACCTTCTCTGGTTCTGGAGCCAGGCCGTGCCCTGTTGGGAGCTCAGATTCAGGACTTTGGAAAGTTCCTGCATCTGCTGGAGACTGAGGTCTTGGATATAATATGCACGGCTGCGTCTGCGGGAACACGGTTCGGACCTTCTGCTTCCTGGCCCGGTCCTTTCTTTGCTTCTTCACTGGACTCTTCTGTTCCGAAGCGGTCAGATGTACTCCAGGACTTGTGGCAGGGTCCAGACTGACCTGAAGCAGTGGGACCACTAAGGAAGGAAGAGGAGAGATGGCTGTCTCTGGGGAGGGTACCCCAGGTGATGACCTTTGCAAGGATGTATAATTTTCTTTAGCCCCCCACCCCCCCAAAAAAAACCTGTAGTTATTGCTGAAGAAGCTCTTGAATCTGAAGCTTCAGGAAGGCTTTGTGGAGACGCTGCGTCTACCCTCATGTTGCTGAGTGGAGAGAGAGGAGAGAGAGAGAGAGAGAAACCCACACGAATAAACAACAAAATCAAAGCCCTGGACGGTGTAGACAGCCAAGTCAGAATCCAGGGCTTTTGGAACGGATAAGACAAAGATCTTCTGAGATAAAAGCATCAAAGGACTCAAGAAAAGGGAAATCCCTCACTAGCCACAGGAGGCGGGCGACCAGCCCCCTCCAAGGGGAGTAAAGGATTTTGGAATCTCAGGACGTATAACTGAGAGTCGGTCTCTAATGCCGATCTCCGCCCGGCCCCTCCAGCCACCCTCCTTCCTCCACAGCCACCTCACGTCAGCTATTCCCGGGGTCTGGTTACGAGCTGTACCCCGGCCCCAGACCTGGTGGCTGTACCAGGTCACCACATTCTTGGGGTGGCTTGAATGGACACCTAGTGCTTACACACAACCGAAGAACTCATCACAGCCCCCAGGCTGGGCACTCTTGTCCTGAGCAGCGCCCAGACCTGGGCAGACGCCTCTCCTATCTTTGGTCAGTGGGATTGCCTCTGAGGAGCATGCACCCCGGGGAGTGTTCTGGGACTACAAACCCAGGGCCTACCAGACATCGAAGGGGTTGCCAAAGATGGGAGAACCTCAAGACTCAGGCTCTCTAGATAGGCAGTCTAGGGCTCTTTCGGGGCTGGGGGGCGGTTTCCCATGAAGACAGGAGCTCTGACACTCCCTGCCTGGACCACGTCTCTGAGTCTGTGACCCCCGTCTTGCTTGGCACATGGGACCATCAGCTTTGATTATAAAATGCCTCATGGGAATTTGCTGGGGGTGGGATGGGAACGGGAGAAACAACAGGATGGGTTAAGCAGGTTCAAAAGCCTTATTATAAGCAGCTAATTGAATTTACAGACATTTGGTTCTTTCATTTCCATTTATGAAGGGAGGAAGGGAATCCACTGGGAGTGGGTGGGGGTGGCCGGCTTGGAGGCTCTTGCCAGGCCTCTGTTGACCTCAGAACGCTGCCTGGGTAGTAAGCAGTCAGCAGGCCGGGCCGGTGCCACCCTGCACGCAACACAAAGTAGAGTCTCTCTAGGTAGCACAGCAGAACGGGGCTTTGGACAGGCTCTCAGGGGGGCCCCGTCCCTGTGAAAGGACAGCCTGTTCTTGATGAGATGACGGTGGCTGCAGTCAGGGCCTCCCACGTCAGGACTACTGGGCACATGCAGGACTGGGCAGGGTCTGGCTCTGCTGGTCATCGGGTCCTTGTGAGTCGGAACGGACTCCATGGGGCCCAGCAGCAGCAGCAGCAGATGCAGTGAGGACTGACTCCATGGACACCCCTTCTCTCTCTGCAGCTGGGCCCTGGGACCTGCCTTCAAGCTGCATTCCCTTTTGATGTGAATATCAAATCGATAGACCATCTTAATTTGAAAAACTCTCAGTTGGGTAATGAGCCCATGTATCAGGTTGATAAGAAACTAATTTTAAGTGAAACGTGCTTTCGTTGTTTTGTTAACTTTTTTGGCTGTTGTTTGAAGGTAAAACTGGGCTGAAAATAAAACATTACATTAAGACAAAACTGATGTGTTAGGGAAAGAGAAGACCGAGTGTGATGGTGCACATGAGAAGCACTTTTCTGTATAAAAAGATGCCCAGAAACAGCATTGCTCACCCAGGAGGCATGGCAGTGCCCGGGTGGCGTAGTGGGCTATGCGTTGGGCTATGAACCAGGAGGTCAGCGGTTCTAAACCACCAGCCACTCCCTGGGAGAAAGACGAGGCTCTCTCCTCCCCTCAAGAGTAAGAGTCTCCGAAATCTACACGGGCAGTTCTATCCTGCCCCATGGGCCTCCTCGAAGTTGGGGTCCATGGAATGACACACAGTTTGTTTGTGTTTGTTTGTTTGTTTGTTTTAGTCAGAACGTCCTCACAGCCAACCAGGGCTTCTTCTGTAATCCAGAGAGCTGATTACCTTGCCAAATGACTCAGCTGAAAGGAGACGGGGCTGTGCCTGTCTGAGGAGAGACCTTCTCTCCTCAAGTCGCCCGGCATCACACCAGTCCAGCGGGAGTCCAGAGTCAAGGGGGATGTGGCGGTCGTGTGCTTATGTTAATTTCATAATTGAGATGTAGGGGTGGAGTCTAGCCTGCTCATCTGTACATAGCCATTGAGTAGCCAATGAGGCCTCCATGTGGGCATGGCTTTCTCCTGAGATTTCTGAGAAATCTCGTGATATTTCCCTGATGGAGATGAGAAGCTGTCTCCCCGGTTGTTGGGAGTTAGTCTCAGGGACAATGAACTACGGAGAAGACAAGATGGCAGTGTCTGAGGAGCTGCAGGAGCTGGAGGAGAAACCACACGGCCTTACCCTAATGGAACCAGATCTCTGAAGCTGGAGAAGCCATGTGGGGACCCCTGCCAGTGTTGAGTTGCTTCTACCATCACTGGATGCTGTTGATGGACCCTGAGCCCTGGAAGCGAGGAGCCATGGGGAGACCCCTGCTGGTGCCGGCACTCTGCACTCACTGGTCTGTGACTCCATGAGTCAGAAGGAGACTTTATAGACTGGTATTGGGCATATGTGTTAATATTGGACTTATGACTTTGAACTAGGCTGGGCTGAGATGCTTTCTCAATGTCCTACTCCTCTTGTATATAAACCTTTCCCTTATACCCCTATGTGTGTCTATGAAATTTGTTTCTCTAGTTTACCCAGACTAACATAGGAGAGGAGCTTGTCTGTTCTCTGGGTGGACCAGAATCACCCCCCACCCCAAAACCACAGACCCGAGGATCCTCTGTGTGCTGCTAGTTTCCCCGTGGGACTACCCTAACTTCTGCCTGCCTTCCCAGGACCACACAGCTCTGTGACTTGGTTTATTGATGTGTTTTCCTCTCCGGCAAACACGTCTGACCTTGTGGGAAGACACAATTGTGTAGGAGTCGTCTTGTTATGCTGCTTGCTCAAATGCCCTTTCCAGGTGAGCTTCACATATGTCTGCGTGCCCTCTTCTATATGAAAGACATTTGCTGTCTCGTCCCCAACTTGCTCTCTCCCAGCCACACATACCCCCTGGGGACAAGGCTCCACGGACAAGTCATTGCCCAGAGGCCTGGTGGTGCCACAGTTGGGTTTTCTGCTGCGAACCCAAAGGTTAGTGGGGGGAGGGACACACCAACAGGTGGCCCTGCAGGAGGAAGTCTTCGTGATCAGTTTCCTCAGAGATGAACACCAAACCCCAAACCTTGACACCAAATCATGATAGGACAGCATAGAATTGCCTCAAAGGGGTTCTAAGATGCTCGTCTTTCTAGAGGCAGGCTGCCTGGTTCTTCTTCCAAGTGCAGCTGGTGAGCACCAATCACCCAACTCCAGTTCCCAGTGGAGCTCTTGGCCAACTACGGGTCCTTTCTTAGAGCTGAGAAGGCCCTGTGGGGGGAGTTCTGTCTCATCATGAAGTCACGAGGAACCGGAGAATGGACTCAGGGGCAAGGGAGGGCCACACAGAAGAAATGATGACTTACCACAGGACTTCTGACCGGGTTTGCTTTTCAGAAGAGTATCTTTTTGTTTTGTTTTGTTTTCCTTTTTAAGTGTTATTGGTCTATAATCCATGTGTCATCCATGTCAGTGACTTAAGTATATTGAATATTAAGTATATTAAATATATTGGTGCAGTCATCACCACACCAATTTTAGAACGTTTTCTTCATGATTGTTAGCCTCCCATTACACACATTCCAACCTCTCCTCCCATACCCTTAGGGACTCTCAACTCATGACTGTTTTTAGAGATTTACCTACCCTACATTTTCATATCGAGACAAATATACCCCCCCCAAAAAAAACCCAACGACGACAACAATGGAGAAATCTCAATCCACGAGAAAGCAGACGATAAAAAGAAACTGAACTGTATTCAAAATAGATCAAAATTAAACAAGCTGCCACCTAGCAGGGAAGCAAATAAGCCCAAATGGCAGAAGCACACCAGCCTGTGTGATCATGAGGTGTCGACAGAACCAGGCCTCAGGAATCAAAAGATCCCAAACAACTATGTTGACATGAACGAGGGGGGTTGGAGTGGAGACCCAAAACCCAACTGGACATCCCTTCACAGAAGGGTCACAAGGAAGGGATGATTCAACAATGGTGCAGTATAGCACCATATAGCACAAAGCACACATCATTCCTCTAGTTCCTGAATGCTTCCTTCACTCCATAACTGCCATGGCCCAGTTATGACTTCTAAATCCAGCTAGGCCAGAGCACACACATTGGTACAGATAAGAACTCTCTCAACACATGGAATTGGGGAACAGATAAACCCCCTAGGAAGAGTAGTGGGAATAGTGATATCATGAGGATACCAGGGGAATGGAGTCGGGGGGAAGGGAGAGAAAAGGGGAACCCATCTCAAGATTGGATATAGAACCTAGGCTCCTCTCCCCACTGGGACAAATAGCAGAAATGTGGCTGAAGGGAGACAGGTGACCATGTAAGACATGAAATAGCAAGAATGATAAACCATCTACCAAGGCTTCACAAGTGTGGAAGAATGGGAGGGAGGAGAAAAATAGGTACTGATACCAAGGACTCAAAGTCAACAGAAAATGTTTTGGAAATGTTGATGGCAACATATGTACAATTGTGCTTAATACAATTGGATGATGGATTGTCATAAGATTTGTAAGAGCTCCCCCCAATAAAATATTTAAAAAAATAAGTCCAAAGGTAAAACAAATGGTGATATGTTAAATTTTCCCCTAACTCTATCTGCAGGAACCCACCTCCCAGCATGCTCTGTCTGAGGGCAAAGCGATTCACACCTTTGGTCAATGATCGGAGGCATTTAACGGAGGCTTAATCCCTATGGGGGCTCTGCAAAGGGATGTCGGGCTTTTGCTGTAATCCATAGCCTTCCTTAAACCAAGCTCAGAATTCCAACTATAATACAATTCCCTTCTCTGATCTTGGCTCTTGTTGTTTCCAATCCTCGGATCACACAGGCTGGCGTCCACTTCCTCGCACAGAGCGTTATCTTGAATCAGACCACTCTTTATAAGTGTCTAGTTGTGAATTAGGTGAATTAGGTGAATTAGGTGACCGAGCAGATCATCAAGTTCACATTCAGGGGCTCGTCCACATTTTGCTTCAACTCAGCCGCCGCCATCCCCGCTCCTCAGCGTGCAATTGCCAAGCCTGCTTCCTCCCTGTGCTTCCCGCGTCCATCCATCCTTTCCTCACCTTCTGAGCATTATGCTTGGCCAACTGCTGCCCTTTTGATCTTAAATGGTTGGTTACCTTAATGCTGGGGTGAGACCAGCTCCAGACCTGGATCTTATGATGACTAAAGGCTCCAGTCCTGGGGGCCCCACCTGTCTCAAGATCGAGCAGGAAGCCTGGTCTTTGTGCTGATTTTGAGTTCCAGTCCACGTATTCCTCCCATCCTGTTCCAGGGCCATCTAATGTGACTCCTTTCCGTTCTCCTGGTCTCGGGGTTGTGGAGATGGAGGTCTGTGGGACTCATTGTTCTCGAGAATCTGGAAGTTTTCAGCCTTCCTCTTGCCCCAGGATGGGGAGAGAGCCATCGCTGCACCTGGGTGACTGCTCACGAGCTTTGAAGACTCCGGGGGCTACTCATCAAAGTGGCATGTAGAACAACAGTTCCCAAATTTATTTGGCCTCCCGCCCTCTTTTCAGGGGACGTTAAAAATTATTTAGTGCCCCTTGGTCATGAAAAACTTTGTACTCTAGCCCATAATCCAGGACACAGTGTAGGGATCTGCTTGTGCCGCTCCCCTCCCCCCCATCATTCTAGCAACCTGCCCACCCTACACCCCCAGGGCAGTCTTGCACATTTGGGGAAGCACGGCTGTAGAACCTTGTCTCTGTGAACGATGCACTGTCCATTGACCTTGGTGCCTCTGGCATCAAGGTCCTGCTTGCCCAGGCTCCGCGACTGGTCCACTGAAGGTGTTTGGTTACGTCAAAGAAGTCTTCCTTGTGTCTGCCCCTGTGTGTTCCCCCCCCACGCCCAGGTGGGAATGTTTGCAGGGAAGAAGCTCCACCTGCCCACCTCTGTCAAGCCTGCATGTTTGTGCGGCTGTTTTCCCGCCATCCTCCCCACCTGTTCATCCAGCCTGTCTGAGCACTTACAGCTCACCGCTGTTTCGGTCTTTGTCCCTGTTGCCGTGAACTTGAGCAAGGCCTCCCAGGGTCTTTTCCTGCCCCCATCATCCCACGCCTCCAACCTCCCACCCCCCAACTTCCCTCTTCTTGTGCGTTGCCTTCCCTTCACCCAAGCTGACGTGTGTCTGACCTCAAGCCTGCTCGTTTGCCCCCACGTGCTTCCCTCCAATGCCCAGTGGCCATCAAAGAAGGTTTCTTTTACAATGAACGCCTTTCCTTGATTTTTTTACAGGAGATCATTGCCCTGGAAACCGCGTCCTTCTGTGATGGACGAGTGTCACGCAGCACAGTTCTCCTGGCCCAGCTGCAGGACAAACTGTTTGGCGGGTTCCCGAAGCCTTGTGGAGGGTTCTGTTGTGTGTCTGGGTCGAGGTCGATGGATACTGGCTTCCACCAGGGGTGGGGGTGGGGGCACTCAGGCTTCCATCTCTGGGCAATTACGAGCAATCTGGCAATGAAGGTGAGGCTGCACCTGTCTCTTGGGGTGGTGGCCCTTACTTCTCCAGCCAGGGGTTCACCACCTTCCTAAAGCCGCCACCCTTTCAGATACTTCCTCATGTGGTGGGCACTCCCCGAACAGAACACGATTGTCATTTTGCTACTGTGATGCATCCGGTGACCCCTGGGAAAGGGTCGTTGGACCCCCCCAAAGAGGACCCCCCCACAGGTTGAGAACCGCTGCTTGAGGCTCGATGCCAAGGCGAGGGACTGCTGTGTCTCTGCAGTATCCCAGGCCATTAGCAAGAGGGCCTGAGGCGGTGGCTGCCCTGAGGGCTCGGGCACCAGAACACCTGCGTGCATGGCCTGGGTGGCCCCGGGCTGTGTTTCCTCCTGGTGGACACAGGAACCACCCGACAGCCCCTCCCAACCACCTCGCAGCAGCCTCCGCCACACGTTCTCTCCAGGTTCTTCCACAGCAGCGGCCCCCTGGCCCAGCCCCACCCCAGAGGTGAGCCTGTAGGAAGAAGAGAGAAGGCGCAGCGGTCCCTGGGGCGGGCATTGTCTGCATCAGGGGCTCATCCAGGGACAAAGGCCAATCAAACTGGCCCAGATCACTGTGGGTCCCTCGCAGTCCTACAGTGTTGGGTTCAGAGTGCCTGGGCGGATCCATGCCAGGACAGCTCTAGGAGGGGCCGGGGAGCTGCTTGGGGGACAGTCGCCAGGCAACCTGCCTGAGTAGGGAGGCAAGGCAGAGCAGAGAGGAGCTGGATGGCAGAGGGAGCTCCTTGGGGGGAGGCCCAGGAGCAGGACATCCGGGAGAGGCCATGATTCAGCAGCAAGGTCCCTGCGGCTGGAGCATCGGTGAACAGAGTGAGAGATAGCTGACAGGGGACATCGGATGTCCTTGTCGCCGGCCCCTTCCAAAGTGGCCTTCCAGTGCCCTAGATGGCGTTGGCTCCGGCCATCCCTTCCCCTGGAGGATGGGAGAGACCTGCGACTCACTCTACACAGAGCAGGCAGCAGGATGCCATGTCACGGCCAGAGTCCCCTTGGAGAAGACAATTTCTGCTTCTTCTCCCTTCTCGCTTGGCTCTGGTGCGGGCAGCTGCCACGTTCTCTGATGGGGAGAGGTTGCTGGGGGCAGCCTCTGACCAACAGCCCATGAGGGCCGTGACCTCACGACCACAAGGACCTGGAAGCAGACACCTTCCTGCATGGCCCCTTCAGAGGAGACCTGGGCTCTGGCCATTGCCCGTTTATGCAAGACAGCCAAGTCGGCGCAGGCAGATCTGTGCTTACTTCTACAGTGAACCACTTCACCTGGTCTTGCAGAGATCGCAGCTGGCACCTGGCTCTCTCTCTCTCCCTGGCAGAGACAGAAGACTTGGCCCTGTGCTCACATGCTGCTCTGTGGTGAACGGTTTCTCCGGTTTCCCACCACATCTGCTCACGACGGAGTCCTAAGTAAACATACATCCGACTGTGCTTACCTTGCTGGTTGGGTAATCCACCCCTGTCTGGCCCGCCCCTGGATGACAGCTTCACAAAGGACCGTGCTGAGCCAAGAGCCAGGCTCCTGGGCCAGACACCGACATCCTAAGTGTACGCTGTTTGGAGTCAGGACTTTCTGCTGGTACTGCTCCATCATCATGGATGACCAGGCTAGATAAGGGCTTGGGGCTTTCATGTGGGAAAGGGAGGGGGCGGGGGGGGTTTGAGCAGTGGGTGGCAGGCACAGAACCACACGGAAAGGCTTGGTCTGGCTGTTAAGTGGAGACTTGATCCTAGGGTAGCAGAAGCGGCAGCAGGGACCCGATGGGAGACCCATGGGGACATCTAGGTTGTAGCTGATGGTACGTTAGACCTGGGATTCTTTGTCAGGATGGTTCATTGGGACTTTTGGATGGATCAAATGTGGGGTCTGGGGGAAAAAGCCAAGGAAGACACTAAGGTTTTCAGTCTGAGCAGTGAGGGGGAGAGCAGGGCCATGCGTGGAGGGACAGGGGACAGTGGATGCTTATGAAGTCAGGGCTGCACTCACCAGATTAAGAAGTCGAGTTTGCCTGGTAATGTGGGAAAAGGAGGAAGGACTTCTCAAGGGGACGAACGGACACAGGAGTGGCCGCTGAGCTACTGCCACAGCTGAACTGGCTCAGGACGAGGTGGTGTTCCATTCTACTGCCCACGGGGTGGCTGTGGCCAGCACCAAACTGACCACACCTAAGAGCAGCCACAGCACCTGGGATGGATTTGTTTGCAAGGAGAACCCAAGAAGGCGGCTTAAACCAGGACGACGTTTCCTTAAGGAAAGCACATCTCCAGGCCTCTCTTCAGAGGCACCTCTGGGTAGAGGCACCTCTCACCTTTTGGATAGTAGCCAAACTCTTGAACTCTTGACACCACCCAGAGAGTCCCACAGGGCCATTTAGGGAATTCTTCTCCCTCCTGGCCCTCAAGCTGGGGGGTCCTGATCAGTAAGTCTCATTTCTTTCATCTAAACCCCAAATACAGAGAGAAACACAACACATTAATGTAACCAACTCTGCCCTGTGAGTCGGTGTGAATGGGATTGGGGCAGGTCCACCTGAAGGGGTGTATCAGGGAGGCCCTCCAAAGCAGGGACCTCAGAACGAGTTACTTCGGCCACCGTCATGTTGCTTCCTTAGGAGACCGCATCAGCTGTGCAGCTTCCGGGGTCACCTGGTTGTAGAGAGAGCTCCACTAAGACAGTGAAGACAGCCATCCTCCATGATGAAATCTAATCAAATGTCATCACGCCCACAATGAGATCTGCTATAAGCAGCCAATCATTTGAAGGGGATTTTCCTCCGAGGTGTGGCCTGCTTCCCAGCACTGTGGGAAAAGCTTGCTTTTTATTTTGCTGCTTCCAGATCCTGCATCTGGCTCTTCCTTTGACCTCCGGTTCTTTGGACTGCCGATCCTGGAAATTGCCAGCAGCCTGCTGTCTTACCCTCTGACCCTACATTCATTTCCTCTGAAGCCAGAAGCCTGCTGTCTGGCTGGTTGATCTGGGGGTTTATCAGCCCCTGAAGTCACACGAGTCAGGAGAAGCCTCCAGCCTGACATTTGATGTATATAGGCTATCAGTTACTCATCTCTCCCACAGTGTGAGCCAGTGTTGCAAACCTCTCTAAATAGTATACTAATGAGGCTGGCTGTCCTCTCCTGGAAACTTTTACAGTCCAGGGTCACTATAAGTTAGAATCGATTTGGTGGCAATGGAATTTAGGGGGATAGGATACATATTCAGCTATATTTCTTTGATTTTACTTCTCCAGAGAATCCAGCTTAAGACAGGGCCCGACGCCAAGGGCCAAAGAGCCTCCATGAAAAGACCTCATAGACTGTTGTGTGACTTGAAGGTGACTTTAAGAAAATAATTATTTCCCTTAAAAACTCAAGGCTTAAAAAGACACTTAGAGGAAAACGGACTGGGTGGTCAACCCAATTCCATTAACCCAGACATCTGGATTCCAGGAGAATCTAAACGATTTTTGTCACCTTTGATGCCTCTGTTAATTACTGCAAGGTCTAATGTTCAAACCCACTGGCAGTTCCATGGGAGAAAGATGAGGCCCTCTGTTCTTATGAAGATTTACAATTTCTAAATCTGTATATGCTTATTTTGTGTGATGGTCAGGTTTGTGTCAACTTGACTGGCCCGGGATTCTCCGTTGTTTGACAATGGAGGCATAGAAACACCCCATGATGTGACTAACGTGTATCCAAGTCTATGATGGGCTCTGCCATGAGCAGCCAAGCAGGGTGGGAAGATTCTCGGGGAGAGGGTGCCCTGCTCCCCCTCTGACTCAGATTGCAGCCTTGGTATCACAGAAAGGAAATTTCCTCCAGGATGTGGTGGACTTCTTATAGACATGGAAAACGCGCATCGGCTTGCTTGCTTTTGGCTGGGTCTGAATCCTGTATGTAGCTAATCAGTCTCTGGATCGGCGCCAATGACTTGCCATACTGCTTGCCCATCCTCGGAGTCATCAGTGACCTGCCGTATGACCTGCTAGCCTTCGATTCGCCTGCCTCTACAGCCTGACATCAGTCTGGGGTATTCCTACTGATTTGGGGCTCATCAGCTCTCGACGCTACTGGAGTCAGGAGAAACCTCCAACTTAATATCTGACCCAAGGAGCTCAGACTGGGCATGTCTGCTTCTACAAATATATGAGGCATTTTCTTGATATAAATTATCTATCTATGACTGGTTTTCCTTCTCCAGAAAACCCAGCCTTTACATTCTATCGGCTGAAATGGACTCAGTGGTGGATTTGTTTTGTTTGTTTGTGGGAGGGAGGTTTAAAGAACAGGGGGCACTGGCCTCCAGTGGTCCTCCCCAAAGCTAACAACAAAATGCCCCTAATCTCGAAGCCATCTAAACAGTTTCCCTAGGGGACCATTCTCATGCCTTCAGAAGGTGCTGGAGACTTGTTACAGGTGTCCCTGGTTGCCTGCCAACCTCCCAGGGCCCTGTCAAGTCCTTTCTGACTCATCACAGGCCTGTAGGACACCACAGAACGGCCCCTGGCATTTCCAAAGCTGGCATCTTTCCAGAAGCACACTGCCACCTCTCTGACCCATGGGACAGCTGGTGGGTGGGTTTGAACCGATGACCATTCTGGACCCCAGAGCGTAACCGAGGGCACGACCAGGCCTCCCAAACTTCCAGGCTTGGCATTTCCAGCCAGCCCAAAGGCACTCCGTGCACATCTTCTGTCTCTGTGTGCTCTTTGATCTCCGGGTCCCACACTGTTCCCCGTAGACAAGACCTGCATCCGAGCCCAGCTCCTTCCCGGGCTCTGTGGGCGGAAATCTGAGCACCTTGAGCCTTTGTAGGCAGGGGCGAGCTCCAGTTACCGGGCGCTTCCGAAGGCTTTTAATAGGAAACATTTGCGCCAAATAAAAGGGCCTCCTTGTGTTTTGCCTGAGCTGTAAATTATCTGCCCCGTGAATCCATCCAGAAATCTCCGTGAGGGGCAGACTCAGAGGGCCGGTTGGACCCAGATGAGTTGCTTCGTCAGATAGATTTCCAGTGGCTGCATCCAAACTGCAACCAGGGGACAATGAGAACAGAACGCCTTTTGTTCGGATTAAACTGTTTTTAATGGTCCCTTCCAGCCAGGCCTGGCAGTGGGAGCCGCAACAAGGCCCCTCATTGAGGCAGTCCTTGGAAGCGGCCGCCCAGTGGAGCTGAGCGCCGGAGGGGACCAGGAGGGGCCGCCCGGCCCTTTGCTCAGCCTTGGTGGTCCTGCCGCAAACGGCAAAAGGGCTATTTCATTTGTTGTCTAGGAGGGAAGGAGGTGGGGCAGTAAGAAGAGGACTGGGCCACAAATTTTCATAATTAGTGCCTGCGCACTGTAGGACACACACACACACACACACACACACACACACACACACACACACGGTATCCTCAAATGTCATCCTGGAGGGACCCGTCCACCGTCATGGCGACCCCACAGGTCAGCAGAGAACTGTCCTATGCTGTTGGGAAGTGTCCCGCTGCTAATGGGGAGGTAGACAGGTCAAGCCCACCAGCCTTTCCCGAGGGAGAGAGATGAGGCTGTCTGCTCCCCTAAAGAGCTACAGACTTAGAACCCCTAGTGGGTTACACTTGGCTGCCGTTTGAACCCCGCCCCCCCCCCCCCAACTCTCCCTGGGGAAAAGTTGTGGCAGTCGGCTTCTGTAAAGACTCACGGCCTCAAACCCCAGTGGGGTAGTTTGACGGTCCAACGGGCGTCACCATGAGTCAGTTTGGACTCGATTGCAGTTGATTTTTAAAAATCTGTCCATAGTGCCTGGGGCGAGAGTTTCTGGACGAGACACAGGTAACCCAGACCCTCTGCAGGGCCCCCTCCAACCTCCTCCTCCCAGAGACAGGGAGGGTCCAGGCCCTCGGTGGGCAGAAGGTTAGAAAGGAGAGATTGCTGTCTGTCTGCGGTGCTGGGGTGGGGAGCGGGGAGCTCTCTGTGTAGAAGGGCTTGGGTGAAAGACTCTAGTTGCCGCCCCCACCCCCCCAAACCCAAACCAAGCTCACTGCCACCCAGCCAAGTCCAGCTCACAGTGGCTCTACAGGACAGATGGGAACCGCTGTTGAGGGTTCCAAGAAGATTCTTGGATTCTCACGGGAGCCCAGGCGGCACAGTGGGTTATGGGTTGAGCTGTTAATGCAAGGTCTGTCGTTTGAAACCACCAGTTTCTCCAAGGGAGAAATCTCATCGTGACTCTCTAGGTCGGGTTAGAACCTCCCTTTATGCGATAGAAAAGCTAATATCCCATGGAGCGGCTGGTGTTTTAGAACTGCTGACCTTGGGTTTAGAAGCCCAACTCTCAAAAAAATTTTTAAAAAGGGAAATGTATTCCTGTAAAGCGTTACAGTCTTAGAAACCCAAGTGTGTGTATGTGTGTGTGTGTGTGCGGTGGTGGGGGGGCAATTTTACTCTGTCCTGTGAGTTAGAGTGGACCTGATCTCAGTGAGTTTGAGTTTTGGGGAGCTCTTTACAGGAGCACACAGCCTCATTTTCCTGCTATGGATTGGCTGGTGGGCTGGAAACACCAGCCGCTTGGTTAACAGCCCAGAGCTTAATCCACTGTGCTACAGGACCCTCCATCATACGTTACTAGGGAAATGGGTTGTGTTAGTGCAGGGCGACTAGAGAAACAAATCCATAGACACCCATATGTGTGTAAGAAAGAGCCTTATATAAAAGAATAATTGTATATTGAGGAAACATCCTAGCCCAGACTTGATCAAGTCTATAATTCTGATATTAGCCCACAGGTCTGATACCAGTCTATAAATTGCTCTTCAGACGCAGGCAGCACACGCAATGACACCGAATGCAGGAAGTTCACAGGCCAGGGGGTGGAACGTCTTGTGGATCCTGTTGCAGGGGAAGCATCTCAGCGCTGGGTGGGTCTCCCTGTGGCCCTCCAGCTCTGGGGTTCTAGTGGAACTCCATGTGTCTTGTCATAAGGAAGTCGAAGCACAGCACGTGTGTCTGGCCTCCAGTGAGCTATTTATTTTCATCACACCTCCAAATGAGATCATCAAGCTGCACCCTGATTGACAGGCTAGACTCCACCCCT
>PVJH01031450.1:0-23733 GCA_004026705.1 Nesogale talazaci
CCCCACATTTTCTTCATTCTTGTACTCACCGTTATTAGCTCCTCACGTCCCCCCACCTCCTCAAGGAACCATCAATCCAGTGTCTGTCTCTACAGGTTTGCCTATCCTGGATTTCATATACTGAAAAGCATGAAAAAACAGACAAGAACAAGAATATCAAAGTACAACAGATTAAAAACTCAATTGAAAAGAAAGCAGAAAATATTAAAAAACTAGAACAAATTTAAGGGAGATCAAATGATAGGGTGCTAAATTTTAAACTAACAACAATCCACTTTTTCAATGAGTTGCATGATAGCAAGGCTGTTCTCCTTTCTGGTCCACGGTCAGAGGGGATTCACCAGGGACTCCATCCACATGCATTTCCCCTTCACTTTATTAAGTAAGCCTGAAGTAGTCTTAAGCTGGATCAAAAAGGAGCTCAAATAAGATATTACAATTTTAACCTTGCAGTATAGGCTACAATTGAGTTTACAGTCCTTTATGTCTGAAAATAGAAATTCACATCCCTCAACTATGATCAGAGTGGATTTACTGGAGGCCTAATCCATGTGTGGACTCTTCAAAATGATTTTGGGCTTCCACTGTCATCTATGACCTTCTGCAAAACAGGTGTTCACAATTTAAACTCTGATATTTCTGTCTTTAGATTTGGATGATATTATCCAACCTTTAGATCACTCAGGCTGGTGTGTTTTTTTCTTGATTGTTGTGTAAAATTATCTCAATCTATCTCTCAATCTGTCAAAATCACAAATATAATTCTTGCAAATTCTTTATCAGGTAGTCCCAATGCCATTTATTTTTCAGAAAGGTCTTCTTGAGTCTGTATTTTTTCACTGATTTGTATCACTCTACTCCATCAACTGAATTTTTTTGTCTCTGAGACATTGTGGTATGGTTGTATTTGTATGTGTATATCCTTAGGGACCCGTCACTTGTCTTGGTGGGTGTGATATAGGATATGCGTGTGTGTAGTTCTGTTTGCCATCTCCATAGCACGGTTGAGAGCAAGTTCAGCATTTGTTGGCTGCTACCCATTGATGATGGCACAGGCGTGGGCACTTGCTTCACTCCAGTAGGTGGGACTGCAGATGGTATGGGTGTGCCTGGCCTCTGTGGACACAGAAGTTATCTCCTATTGAGTGGGATAAAAAGGAAAAAGAAAAGACAGAGTAGTGTAAGATAAAACATTAAAGAAAAAAACAGGAGGAAGTAGACAAACAATGGGGAAAAGACAAAAGGGACAGAAAAATAAAATCAACAGAGACAGAGAACATAAAAAAATACAGTGGGCAAAAGTTGTTGGGTGGAGAAAATGGAAAGAGACTATTAAAGAGGGAATTAAACAAGAAAGACCAAGGGAAGGGAAAAAGAAACAGTAGAAAAGAAAGAAAGAAATCAAAGGATAAAAATAAAGAAGGGGAAAAATAGAAAAGAAAACAACATAGTTGAAAAAATAAAGAACGAATCTGGGCAGGGACAGAGTTCAGAGAGGAGCAAAAGATGGAGGCAGAACACCTGACCTACGATATTACGCTCTATTAGCTAAGGTTCTCACCCAGGGTGTGTGTGTGTGTGTGTGTGTGTGTGTGTGTGTGTGTGTGTGGGGTGTGAGATAGTTAAGGGATATAAAGGGGTGGGATGTCTGGTCTGAGATGGAGTTCCTGATTTTCTGTCTGTGGACAAAGCACCTGATCTGGAATTAGTTTTCCTGGCTCACATAGTGACTGAGGTCAGAGTGTTTGTTCTCAGAGGGCAGCTGGATTCAAAGCAGCAGGTATTGAAGGATTTCTTGCTTCCCCATGGAGTGTCCTGGAATCTGGCCTTGCATGCTCTGTAAGTTTGATGAGGCAGAGTTCACACACTTCTAAACCCAGGGATGGTGCACCAGGAACCAAATATACCATGGTGTGGCTTTGACCTTGGCAGAGAAAAAACTGTGTGGTTTTGTGTTGGTGGGTAGACTCTAGCCACTGGATAGACTGTAGCCACTGGATGGCCAGCATCCTGGTCACCAGAAGGATATGGGAAAAAGGGAGGCCCCCACATTTCTCATTGCCAGACAGTTGTGTGCTTTTGTGTTTTCAAGTCATCCATCTTCTCTTTTAAAGGAAAAAAGTCACCAAGTTAAAACATAATTTGAAAAGACCCATTTATTATCTTTTATAATGACTTATGAAAGTCATTTATTACTTCTTACAATGTGACAAAGACAAGGCAAAGACAAATTCAAATCATTTGGATGAGGGACACTATATGGGTCTATAATGGTGTCCAAGATTTCATAGTCAAATGGCTACTTAAATAGGACACGGAACTCCAAGGAAACTGTCACCAAATCATGATTGGTGGCAGCTAGAATCATCACAATTGCAGGTGCAACCACCTAATGGGCAGAGACCATGACTGCGATACATCCACCATTGTGGATTAGGAAAACTTACAAGGCTGTCTCAGGGTCCTCTGTTGACCATAGTTGGGATATGATTCAGAGTCCTGCCATCCTGCCATCCCGTTTCCATCAAGGGCATACCTTGGTGAATTTGTGGGAATAAGGTCACCCATCCTTGGTCTGTCCAGGGAAATTTCAGTATTCACTTTCAAACACATTCTGCCTGATGGCAAACCATTTTCCAGTTCCAGTTCATGGCTAGAAGGAACTCACTAGGAACATTATCCACATGGAAAATTAAAGTATATTTAAGGCTCCCACCGTCTTTCACAAACCTCCAAACCCAAACGACACTCACTGCCATTGAATCCGTTCCAACTCACAGCTATCCTATAAGACAGGTACAACTGACTGGTGAACTGACTCAGGTAGAACTGACTCTGGTGAACTGAAACTGGTGTTTCAGAGGCTGGAAATGTTTATGGGAATTAAAAGCCTCAACTTTCTCCCAAGAAATGGCTGGTGGTTTCAAACTATTGACCATATGGTTAGCAGCCCCAACGCATAAGCCACCATGCCTCTAGAGCACTTAGAATTTAAGCTCTAATTTCAGTCTTCTCTATTCATTTTGTTTAGCATCTTCTCCTACTTGGCATTCAGCCCACTTCGCCATTCTTTCCTCCATAGTTTAGGATTCTAAGATTATAATCAACTTCTGTTTAATTAGGTCTCTCATGTCTTTGTTGTAGATGGTCTGTGTAGCCCAATTAGCCACCTTGCTAGAATTCCTTCCATGCTATCAAATTGCCCCCTGACTTGGGGCAATTATATGGAGTTATATGGACACAATTGAGCAAAACATCCCTCCGAATGGTCCTTCACCATCCCTATGGTTGGGTGCAGATTAACCATTGCAAGATGAAATTTCTATTGACTGACTTTTGGAAGCATTTAATGAGGTTCTTCTTCCCAGACTGATTTAGTCTGGAAGCTCAATGAAATCTGCTCAATATCCATGACAATGGGGCAGGAGGAAAGAAAAAGGAAACAACAAGGAAGTAAAAACTATATTTACTGTACTTTTCAGACCAAAAGATGCACCTGACCATAAGACACATCAGTTTTTAGAGCAGGAAAGAAGAAAAAAATATTCTGAATCAAATAGTACCAGTGTACTAAAATATTCTGAGGTACCACACTTTTGGATCATAATATGCACCCTTGTTTTCCCCCACTATTTTGGGGGGGGTTGAAGAAGTACTTCTTATGTTCCGAAAAATACGGTGTGTGTATATGTGTATATATATGTAAAGATATTTGTATTTATCTATGTAAGTAAATACAACAAGAAAGCAGACAGACTTTGGGCCTCTATTTAAATCTTACCTCAATACAATGGTTTGTTCCAATAATGTGGCAATGTCTGATACTCATCTTCAGACATGATTGCTGAAGACAAAATGGTGCATAAGGAAATGTGGGGAAGAAATCTGATGGTGCCTGGCTAGAGTCTTAAAGGCTTGAAGTTAAACAAGTGGCCATCTAGCAGGGAAGTAACAAAGGCCACATGGAAGAGTACACCAGCTGTGCAATCATGAGGTGTTGATGGGAATAGGTATCAGATGTTCAAAAACAAGCAATCAAACGGACATGAAGGAGCACAGGCAAAGTGGAGATTCAAAGCTCACCTGTCAAATAACTCGAAGTCACTGAAGGACCATATAGAAGAGACAATATACCCAGGGTGCAGTAGAGCACTGATGAAACACATAATTATCCTTTAGTTCTTTAAAATTTCCTCTTCCCACTATTTATAGCCTTAGTTTTACATCACTAATATTGCTAGACTTGTACATTGATACAATCGAGATATATTTTTTATTTAATTATTTTATTAGGGGTTCATATATCGCTTTCAATACATACATACATATGCTGTGGCAAACACCTTCGCATGCCTGCTGTCGTCATAATTCTTCAAATATCTGCTTTTCCACTTGAGCTCTTGATATCAGATTTCCTTTTTCTTTTTTCTTTTTTTTGGCATCACTGCCCTCTGGTGGGAGTGGGCGGCCCAGCCTTGCTCCTGGAGAGCTGCTGCTGGATTTGAACTGCCAAGCCAGTGGGCCACAGTCCCGCACTCAACCACTATGCCACCGGGGCTCAGCTCTATATAAGCTTTTCATCCCTTCTCCTCCCTTGCTACTCCCCCGGCCCCACCACCCCTCAATACTTAATAAATTATTATTATTTTGTCATATCTTATACTGCCTGATATGTCCCTTCTCCCACTCCTCTGATATCCATCCTCCAGATAGGAGGTTATATGTAGATCCTTGTGATTGGCTGCCCCTCTCTACCCTACCTTCCTTCCACTCATCCAGTAACTCCACTCTCACTACTGGTCCTGAGGGGTTAATTTGTCCTGGGTCCCCTGTATTTCCGGTTCCCATCTGTCCAGTGTACCTCTTTCAGTACAGCTGGATTTGTAAGGTAGAGTTGGGAGCATGATAGTTGGGGAAAGGAAGCCTTTAAGAACTAGAGGAAAGTTGTGCTTCACTTCACTGCACCCTGACTGGCCCGTCTCCTCCCCTCGACTCTTCTGTAAGTGGTGACCAATTGCTCACAAATGGGCCTTAGGCCCCCACCCTCTTCTCCCCATCATTCCTAGTGATGTGATTCTTGTTCTTTGATGCTTGATACATGCTCCCTTCAACCCCTCTTGATCATACAGGCTGGTGTGTTTCTTCCATGTGGGCTTTGCTGCTTCTGAACTAAATGGCCACTTGTTTACCTTCAAGTCTTTAAGACCAAAGATACTTTATCATTTGGTAGCTGGGCACCATTGATTTCCTCCACTCTGTTTGCCTCTGCACCCATTTGTCTTCAGTGATCATATCGGGAGGGTGGGCACATAATGATATGGATTTTAGTTCTTTGATGTCTGATACCTGATTCTTTCAACACCTCATGGTTGCTCAGGCTGGTGTGCTTCTTCTATGGTGGGCTTTGTTGCTCCTCAGCTAGATGACTGCTTGTTTACACTCAAGACTTTAAGATCCTGGACACTATATCATTTGATAGCTGGGTACCATTAGCTTTCTTCACCACTCTTGCTCATGCCCCCTTATGTCCTCAGGGATTGCCTCGGGGAGGTGAGCACACAGTGATAGGGTTTTTTTTGTCCTCTTTGATGCCTGAAACATGATCCTTTTGACACCTTGTGGCCACACTGGCTGGTATGCTTCTTCTGTGTGGGCTTGGCTACTTCTCAGCTAGATGGCCGTTTGTTTATCTTCAAGCTTTTAAGATCCCAGATGCTAAATCCTTTGATAGATGGTGTCATTAACTTTCTTCACCACATTTGCTTATGCACTCGTTTGACTTCAGTGATCGTATTGGGTCAGTGAGCATCATAGAATACCAGATTCATAGAACAAAGTGTTCTTGCATTGAGGGAGTACCTGGGTGGGGGCCCAAGGTTCATCTGCTACCTTAGTCCTGAACTTACATACCTATATTTATTCCCTCCTTATCATAAATTATTATACTTACATATATACATGCCTGTGTTTAGACCTCTGCAAGTGCCCTTTGCCTTCTAGTTCTTTCCCCTATTTCTTTCTACCTTCCTCCTGTCCGATTATCATGCTCAGCCTTCATTTGAGTTTCAGTATTTCCTCTCAGTTACATTGCCCTTGCTTAAGTCCTTCCAGACCTCCCACACCCTCCTCACCATTGATTCTGGAGCACTTGTTGTTGTGGCCCCCCCCCCCATTCCTGAACCTGTCCATGCCCCCTTCTTCCTCCCCTCCCTTGTGTCTCCCAGGAACCGCTGGTTCTGTCATTCAATTTAGGGAAAGGGGATTTGGTTGGACCAAACCCAGGGAGGTACATGTTGGGTACAACACAGTAATGGGAGAGGGAAGGAGAGGGAGGGAGAAAAAAGGGGTTTGAAAGTGAGAGGAGGGAGCAGGGCACTAAGTCAGCCAGGGCTAGGGTACTGGTCTTGGCTCCACAGAAGCTGGAGTGGACATGTAGATCCTACCACGAATCACCCAACCATGAGGACAGTGTGGACACATGGAAGGATGCCTGGAAAGAGAGACCTATGGCGTGGGTGTGGGGGGACACAACCAGAGCCAGCCTGACCTCCTACGTGGCAGAGAACAGGTTGGGGGAGGGGCCAGCATGCCAAACCCACATGGATACAGGCTGGCAGGGAGAAAGAGAGAGGAAGCAGGCCAGTCCTGCGCTGGCCTATATTGCTCAGAGAACCATGCTCCTGCAGGGACCTAATGGGTCACAGAGGGCACTGGGTAAATAGCAACAGGATGTGTCACTGTCTCTTTACTGAAACAGACAGCAACAGAGGACATTTCGGGGGTCACATGATGGGGAAACCACGTGGCCTGACCCCTCCAAATGGACCGAATCAAGAAGGGAGTGCTCCTGGATAGACAGTTGGAACAATCAAGATATTTTCATACACGAAATTCAAGATAGATAACCCCCTCAGAAACAGTAAGGGGAGTAATGACTCCCTGAGGATACAGGAAGAGAATGAAGAGCATCCGTGTGTGTGTGTGTGTGTGTGTAGGGGTGGGGGCAGAGCTAATGATGACTGTATAACCTCCACTCAAAGGGAATGAACATCAGAATTTTAGGTGAATGGCTGCATGGGATGGTGTAAATTATAGCAAACAACAATGATAGTATATAGTATATTAAAGGTTCAGTGGGGTGGTAGGGGTGGGAGGGAGGAGATAAAGGGGAGCTGATATCAAGGAGTTGAAGAAGAAATAAAATTATGTTGACAGTAATTGTACAATTACGCTTTATGTAATGAACTATGTATCGTAGTAGTATCTGTAAGAGCTCCCAATATAATGTAAAAAAAAAATCTATTCAACATCAAAGCAACATACAAGGCTGCACAGGCAGGTAGGTGGAAACTGTGTGAGGCGTATTGGCCAGAAATTGAGCCTGAGTGCCCTGCATGGGAAACCAATTCTTTCACTGAGCTATCACCTGGAATTGGAGTTTTACCTTTCTTACAAAACCCAAATCAAATATTTCTTAATCATTATTTTCCACCACAATCAATTAAAATATTTTTCAAATTGCTTAATATTGTCTGTGGACTCAATGTGATTTGCTGAAATATATTCTTTAACCTATCATTTGTTAAAGATTTGTGGATGGTAAACTTTTATTCATCTTCAGATGTCTGAAAAATCTTCCTTTTTCTTCCTTACACTAGAAATAATATATCTGAGAGTAGAATTCTAGGTGAAAAATGAAATTTTCTCGGTACTTTGAGGACATTATTCCTTCCTCCTCTGACATTTACTATTGCTGATGAAAACTCTGTTGTCAGTTCATTTGTGATTCCTTTTGTAGGCAATGCCACATTTTTCTCTGATATAGTGCATCTCTGCTCTTGATGTTTCTGTTTCTCTATTATGAACTAGGTGTATTGAATATTCCTGTTTTCCTTTTGTGTGAAATTAACATTTTAGGGTTAATTTATTTAGAAAATTCTAAATTATCATCTATTAAAAAATTTCTTCTCCATTTCCCCTTGTACTGAAACTCTTATCAGACAATATTTTTGTACTGAATTATGTTCTTGTACTGAAACTCTTATCAGACAATAATTACCCAGTATATTTAAATTTACTTATTCCTTTACATTGGATAATCTTTTTGTTCTGAACAAATTCTACAAAAAAAAAAATCTCTCTCCTAAAGTGTAGAGTCTGAAATATTCGATATATGTAACTTTTTTTTTGGAGAGAAGTAATTGCAATGATGATAATTTACCCTTTAGCTGATTTTCTTTCAGGCTGTTTTTATTTTATAATTAGTTAAAAATTGTCAACTATTATTCCTTCTTTTATCTTTTCCTAAATGTAATTATTTATTGCTGAAACCATACACAACAAGACATGTATCAATCCAACCATTTTTGCATGTGTGACTCAGTGATATTGATTACATTTTTCAAGGTATGGAGCTGTGATCATCTTCCTTTATCCAGATGATTAGGAAATATTTTTAGTTTGAGGGTTAGCTATTACCAGAGGGCAAAGTCTGGATTACATAGTAATTCAAAATCCAAAATCCCTTTCCATGCATCCTCCCACTCCCTAACTTCCCAAATACTTTTTGATGATTCTACTTTAGAGAGTTTGATCAAAGCATTCAGTGATGGTAGTGGGCTCACCCACTTCTCTTGGTCTGAGAGAAAAGGAGCTGTTCATGGAAGCAGCTATATAACACGCACACCAATGTGCATTACGGTATTACTCAGAATAGCCTAGAGGAGGAGACAACCTGAACGCCCACCAATGGATTGATGGATGGATAAACCCAAAGAGAAATGAAGTCCTGACACATTCTGAGTATGGCATTCACAAAAGGATAAAGATTGCAATCGCTCATTCATGTGGCATGATGAGAATAGGCAAATGTACAGAAACTGAAGTTTCTTCATGGTTAGTAGGGATGCGAAGGAGAAGGAAAGAAGTAATTGTGGTTTACAGAGAGTTGGGTTTCAGTTTACTGTGATGAGAAATTTGATATTGATCAGGGTAGTGAATGCAAGATCAATTGATACAAGTGATGCCTTAAAAGTCCTCTTCCCAACTGTCATGGTCCCAGTTCTACCTTACAAATCCAGCTGGACTGGAGGAGGTACACTTGTGGAGATGGGAAATGGAAATGCAAGGAACCCAGGACAGATGAATCCCTTGGGGCCAGTAGTAGGAGTGGAGCGACTAGGTGGGTGGAGGAAAAGTGTGGTAGAGAGGGGGAGCCAACTTTGGGGATTTACACATAACTTCCTATCGGGGGACAGACATTGGTGGAGCAGGCGAGGGGATACATCGGGCAGTGTAAGTTATGACAAAACAATAATAATTTATAGAATATTGAGGGTTTGTGGGGAGTGGGGAGCAAGGATGGAGGGGAAAGGATGGGAGGCTGATGTCAGGGGCTCGGGTGGAAAGGTGGAGGTTTGGAGAATGATGATAGCAGCAGGCATGCAAAGAAGTGTGGCACATGTATGTATTTATGTATTGTGAGAAATGATGTATGATCATTTTAATAAAATGATTAAAAAAAGAAAACAAAAGGATGGCAAAAAAAACGTGCTTGCAAATACTTATCAAAAGAACATTGGTTGAAGACCCATTTGTGGGCAATTGGACAACCCTTTACCGGAGTCTGGGGAGGAGACAAACCAGTCAAGGTGCAGTGAGGTAGTGGAGAAGCATACACCTTTCCTCTAGTTCCTGAAGGTGTCCTCCTCACAGCTATCATGGTCCCAGCTCTACCTTACAAATCCAGCTGGACTGGAGGATGTACACTGGTAGAGATGGGAACTGAAAATACAGGGAACCCAGGACAGGATGAACTCCTTGGGGCCAGGGGTGAGAGTGGAGTTACTGGATGGGTGGAGGGAAGGTGGAGTAGAGAGAGGGAGATCCTTACAAGAATCTACACACAACCTCCTATCTGGAGGATGGACATCAAAGGAGTTGGCAAGGGGAGACATCGGGCAGTGTAAGATATGACAAAACAATTCTAACTTATAAAGTATTGAGGGGTGGTAGGGGAGGAAGAAGCAAGGACAGAGGGAAAAGTGTGGGAAGCTGATATCAAGGGCTCAAGTGGAAAAGCAGATATTTGGAGAATGATGATGGTAGCAGACATGTGACGGTGCTTGGCACAGTATATGTATATATGTATTGTGAAAAGCGATGTATAAGCCCCCAATAAAATGATTTTAAAAAAAGGACATTGGCTGGTTTTTACTTCCCTGGGGCAGCAGAAGGAGACTATGGAACAGGAGGAGGAGGAAATGGAATGCATGACTGATCGCCTCCATCACAACTGTGTCCTTGTCTTGAAATCAGAAGACGTAATGTATCTTGAGTGGTCAGTCTCTCTGTCTCTTCATCTTCCCAGGCCACAGTTTTGTCTCAAGGAATACCGCCTACTTACTGTCTGATGACTTAGCTGTCATCACAGATCCATCACAGCACCACTGGGCGGTGGGTTTAATCCTTACCATATGGGCCAGGTCCGGACCAGGCAGCCTCTTGCTCCAGTTCTCAGTTCCTGCCTCTCTGGGGCTAGGAACCCCTTGTTCCAGGCTCACAAGAAGATGGATGATGTGCTAGGCTTCAAAGCACTTAAACTTCAAAGCTCCTGCCTTTAGCTTTCCCAGAACTTACCTCACCCAGGATTACATACCCCCCTCTCTCTAGTATTATTTCCCAGGGACAAGACGACCTCCCTGGGGAAAACATGGGGGTCCCTTCTCCCTAGCATTGTGTCCTAAGAACAAGCCTTGGCAGAACACAGCTGCCTCTCCCTAGCATTGTTTCCTAATAGCCACAGTCCCATTAACCTCCCTTTCCCTTTGCAATCCACCTGCCTTTAGCTCAAACCATATATATATATCTATATATATCTATATATATCTCTATATCTATATATCCCGCCATCCCAATACCAACCACAACTCCCTTAACCTCATCTCTAGGTTGTGAAACCTGCTTCCAGAAGCTCAAGATGCTTCCGCCCGCCCCCCTCTCTGCTCTCCTGTCCCCTCCCGAAAGTTCTTTTCCCCTAATAAAGCCCCCCTTTGCTTCTCGTCTTTGATTAAACTCTGCCTCAGTTTGCTTCTCACTTACTACATGTATACTCTCCATTTTCTACAGAGGAGATGGTGGAAGCTCAGAGGGCAAGCTATAAGAGAACAGCTACAACAGGCAAGATGCGAGTCCTGACTCTGACTCCGAGAATGTTACTCTACTAAGCACGTGCTGCTTCCTTGTTTACTTACTTTTTTGTTCCCTCACTGAAATATTTGGTCTGTTTTTAGGTGTGGGCTTCTGATTTGCAGCCTGAAGAGTGGAGCTTGTGAGTTTATGCGTATTCCTGGAGGCAGGCTGGCTCTAGTGTCTGACCAGTAAGTTGGCAGGAGGATCAGGAGTTGCCTTCATTCCTTGGACACTTGTGCAAATTGATTTAATGTTCCTTTTCCAAGCCCAGGGCAAGTCTTGCTACTGTATTTGCATTGAATCATAACGAGGCCTCTGCTCAATTTTCAGCAAATATTGACTGCGGTCCCACTGAGAGCACTCAGAGCTATATTGGTGGGGAAACGTCCATCACTAATAACGGGATCTATATGCATAAATTCTCAATTATGAGCCTGGTGAAGATTTACCTGTAGCTGTTGCTGATGGAGAGGCTCACGGATGGTACTGAAGATCATTGTCTGTAATACCTAGGAGAGGCAGAGGAGGCTGGGAGAAACCTCATTTTACACAGAAGGAAGCCAGAGTTGGTAGGCGGGGAGTACTTTCCTCATGGCCATAGAATTAGATCCTGAGTGGCCAGGACTCATCTCCAAGTCTTTCATCTCCTAAATAATTATTCCTCTGGATGTCTTAAGCAGACAACTTGGGAAGGATGAAATCTTGGGGGGATCCGTGCCTGCCTGCCCTTTAAGGAAGGCATGGGTTTTACTCTTAGGCGGGCCAGGGCCAATTGAGTGATTCAGTAACCCTAAGTCAGAGGTGGGAGTGAGGACAAGCTGTTTGAATCCAGTGTGTGGACTGCTGGTTGTGGGGAAGGGACTGGAGCTGTGATTGCATCCTTGTCTTCTAGAGAGAGGGGGCCGAAGGTAGGAATGAGTTATGGAAGTGTACTAAGGAAAATAGAGGAATGAGGAGTTTTTGGCTGGATAGAGACTTCCCTTTTGGGCAGAGGGCCCAAATGCTGCTTCGCTTGATATCCTGGTAACTGGGCCTCAGGGAGTCAGAGCAGCCAGTGTGGACTGAAGGTTCCAGCTCCATGTAAGGTCTCGGTGGGAGTCTCTGTGGAAACTTTCTTCAGCATGTCATGTTCCAGCCTTGAATGGGGAGACTGAGCTGAGAACTAGGAGAGCATGTCAAGATCTCCATGGGGAACGCATTGCAGAGGCTCGGTCCAGGCAAAGGCAAAACCCAACCCAGCTCTGGAGTCCATTCTGATTTACAGCGACCCCATCGGGCAGAGTAGAACTGCTCCTGAAGGCAGCTGTTCTCAACCTGTGGGTCGCGACCCCTTTGGGGGGTGGTGGTCAAATGACCCTTTCACAGGGGTTGCCTAAGGACACTGGAAAATGTATAAATATTTCATAATATATAATAACATTGCTTTGTGATCAATTACTGTGCTTTAATCATGTTCAATTTGTAACAATGAAAATACATCCTGCACATCAGCTATTTTATTATGATTCATAACTAGCAAAATTGCAGTTATGAAGTGGCAATGAGCATAAGTTTACGGTTGGGGGAGTCACCAAATATGAGGAACTATAGTAGGGCCGTGCCATTAGGTTGAGAACCACAGCTGAAGGTTCTTGAGGCTGTAAATCCTTACTGGAGCAGACAGTCTCATCTTCCTTCCCTGTATTTGAGCTGCCTAACCCACAGTTCAGGGTCCTGGATATAATTTAAAACTAGACAGGCCTGGTGTAAACCCATTTTTGCTCCTTATTAGTTCTGCAAATTTGAAAAACTTTCCTTAGTCTCACTGGGCCTCAGTTTGCTCAGTTATAGCATGAAGGCAATGCTTGAAAGAGTCGTGTCGTCACTGGAAGCATTGCCTGCCATTGTAAACGTGGCTTCCTAACCTACTGGTCAGAGAAGCCTCAATGATCAACAGCAGTTGGTGTCCTTCAGCTCACTCTTGCCCCAGGATATCTTTCTATCGAATTGTTTCTCTTACTTTGCCTGACAGGGGAAATTGTTTCTCCTGGCTGAGGATTTCTAGGGGGTGGGGGTAGAATAATAGCATTTAAAATTGTACAGGGGGCAGGGCAAGGGGTAGGTAGTGGAAGGAGAGCAGTGGGAGAGGATCGTCTCCTTTGCTTTGATGGATTTTCCTTCCATTCTTTGAAAGAGCACTTACTCCTCAGACGTGCTGACGGCTGTGTTATTTGTGGCCTGCAATTTTTCCTCTTAGTTGCCATTATGAGACACTGATGGGGGCATGTGCTGGGAAATGTTGGTAAGCCACTAATTGATGGCTCTGTTCTCAGCTCCTGTGACACCTTGTTCCACTGATATGTAGCTGTGACCAAGTCATTTCAAAGACCTCACAGGGAACAGACATCGTGGGTCTTAAGGGTTCTTGGGAAAAGGCTGTCTACACAGGGATCGTCTGTGGGTAGATGCGAGACAAAATGCGTCCTGAATGTGGAGAGGCAGGGCCACCGAGGCAGTTGCCAGCAGTTACTCAGTCCTCTATGGCTGTTGCTTTCTTTGGAAGGTAGCTGGCCAGTTTTAGGGAGTTGGCTTGGGGAAGGAAGCCACTGGCCAGAGACAGGATATGTTCATATCCAACAGGCCAATGCACCTGGACTTGACTCTGCTACGAAGAAATGAGATATTTCTGCAAGAGTCCCTGATGTTAAGTTACGGTAACTCCCCTGAGAAGGTAAATTGGGACTTGGCGATAACATCCAGTGCCAAGTCACTAATGCAGCTGTGGTGTGTTAGAGACCTGAAGAGCTAGGGGCCTTATACCGAGACATGTACCTCTGGGCCAAGAGGGCAGGGAGTGTCTGTGTTGGCTTCTCTAGCCACTGCTACCCCTTTAAGAGGCCTCTTTCTGTTCAGAGAGAAATGGACCATCTGTGTGCCCCAAGGAAGCTCAAACCTTTGAGGGACTCCGTAGATGCCCAGAAAAGGTCAGACTTTTGGAGTCTCAAGTCTAGCTGCAACCCAGGATCTCTGGGGCAGCTCAGCTCCTGGTGACATAGAATTCGTGCATAAGGTTTGGAGCTTGGGTCTCTCTCCTCAGCGAGGTGCTTCGCTGAAACAACTGGGAGGAGAACAGCACAGGTATTTCCCTGGACTGAATGTTTTGGACCTCAGGGCATGATCTGGCCATGTCCAGAATATTTAAACTGCTGATCATCACCTGCCTCACGCAGGACCTGGGGCTGAGAGGCTGAGGAAGAATCAGGGAGACTATGTGAGTCAGCTTCTGAGAACAGCAAGGGAAGCTTCTGAGAAAACCTCTCTTTGGGTATCTCTCAGTATAGGTGGAGTTAGGGGCTTAAGTGGGGTGCTGTCTATATTCCTCTTGGGCCAAATGAGAGTCCTTTATAAGTTTTTCTTCCCAAAGGCAGTTGCTCATGAGAAGGTCCATCTTTTGAATGTGAGGGAAAAGGACTGCCAAGAGAGAAGGTGCCATGATTCTGTGCTGGGTGCTATGGACTGAAGTGACATCTTCAGGTGCTAGAATATAGATCCAAGGACCGCACAGTTAAGCCAAAACAGGTCAGGTAGTGTCAAGACAAGTAAAAACACCTCAATTTGCCTGAAGAAGCAATCTTGAAGATGATGGCAACAAAAAGACAAATAACCCAACCACACAACAGGCAAATAACCCAACCACAAGACATTCAAAGAACCACCAGCTCCATGGACATTGACTCATTGTCATTAGCCATCACATTGATGCACATAAAAGCCACAGGGAGATATTATGTCACTATTACTAGTGTGAATGAGATTAGACACAGGGAAAAACAAATGTTGGCAGAGATGCGGGGAAATTGGTACCCTTATCTATTGCTGGTGTGAATATAATCTGGGACAGTGATCACCAATGTGGTGTCTCTTAAAGAAACTGACAATAGAACTGATACATGACCCAGCAATTTCACTTCTAGGCTTATATCCCCTAAGACATCAAAACAGAGACCCAAACAGACTGTTCATTGCAACATTATTTACAATAGTTAAAAGGTAGAAACAACCCCTATCTCTATCTATCAACAGATGAATAAATAGCCCATACATGGACACATAGTACTACTTTAGAAGAAATGAAGTCTTGAAATATGCTACAATGGATGGAGCTATAGGACATTAAACTGAGTGAAATTAATCAAGCACAAAAGGGCAAATACAACCTCACTTGTATAAAAAGACATGCAAAGACAAATGCATAAGAACAAAGTTTATGAGAAGTTATCAAAGGTGAGGAAAAAGGGTGAGCTAGCAGCAATGGAAAAACATCATATTCAATTATTCAACTGCCATCATTAAGCTGTACCTTAAAAATATGAATTGGTAAAAATTATGTGATAGGTATATTTACAACAATTATTTTTTAAAAATACCTGCTTTTGTACAACCAAACACCTCACGGAATTTGGTGTCTTGGCTTAGGTTTCATGATACTTCACAGTTAATTGGCTTAATAATGATTTTAATGCTTGTGTTCTAGTTCCTGGTTAGATGTGTACACCCTGGGATCTTAAGCACCTGAAAGCAGCCATCCAAGACACAAGTGATCTCTATTTGTCTGGAACAACAGAGGAAGAAGGAGTGTCTGGAATAAGAGAAAATGGAATGTGTGTTTAATTCCTTCTTGAACCACTGTCTCCTTTACTTTGAGACCAGCAGAACTGGATGGTGCCCAGGTAACATTACTGAATATTTTGATCAAATAGTCCATGGAAGAATTCTGATCAGATATGGAAAAATGCAGAACATAATTTCAACTTGTCATAAATTCTAGACATTTTGGATGCGTAGTGATAACCTTAATCCAATTTACTCTTAAAAATAAGCAATAGTTTGCTTAAATAATAAAAAGTAAAGTATGCCTTCAATATTATGCTAATTGGGGAGAAACAATTCAGGAAAGGAAGATGAAAACGATTGTTTAACTTGAAGAATTTGATCAATGTCATGAAATGGTAGATGTAGAAGTTATTGAATGGTATATGTTCTGCTAGGCATCTTCTCAAAAACAACAACTCAATTTAAATTTTTATTAAAAGACTCCAAACAGAATAACTTGAGAATGAAAAACCAGGCATATTTGTGGATGTTAAATTCAAGCGGTCCTTGAGCAGAAGAAAAAGAGTTCCTTGGGCAAGTGAATTCACACCCCCACCCTTCCTATCAACTAGGTAGGGAAAAGACTGCCTTACAAAACTAATTCTTCGGTCTGGTCACAAGCATTCAGTGAGAGCAGTAGTTGCTCCACATGGTTGTTGAGTTGAAACTGAATGAATGCACGGATCAATGAATGGATGAATGAACAATGGCCATGGCTTGTTATTATTTAATCAATTCTTTCCACAAACAGACTAAACACTATGGATGACATGCAAGTCTTCCTTTTGAGAAGCTCTGAGCATGCGCCTCAAACATGTTCCCTGAGATGTTGGGGAGTTGCTTCTCTGGAGTTGGCTAAGTAATTGAGGAGCTCTTTGAAATCCAAAGGGTATAAATGCATTGACTTTACTGCTGCGTTCTTAGGCTGTTTCAATCTATGGGCTAAACTCTCTGGCTGTAAATGCTGCCAGCAAGCAACTGGTGTCCTTGACAAAATAGAACCAGCACAAAAGAGGACAGAACATTGGCCTAGGATGGGTGGAATAGGAATGTCAGTCTGGAAGAATGGTCTGGTAGCAGTGGGTCCCAGGGTAGGAGAGCTTGGGCCATCATCCATTCTTATGGTCCTAGAGTGATAATGCCCAGGGAGAGCACTTCTGGAGCCCGGTGCCCAGTATTACCCAGGTCTTACCAAATCTTTGAGGGGCAAGAAGAAGCATCAGAAGCCTCCAGAAAGATGAAACTGAAACCCTATAGAGATAATAGGCATGCATTAAAACTGGATACTCATGTAGGACCTCATTCCACTTTTTTGTCTAATAAATGAAATTGGCTACCATTTATTGAATACATTCACATTTAATCATTCCAGTGTTATATGTAATATACTGATCTATGGCTCATGATGAACTGTTCTCATAAGGAGAAGGAGTCTGCTAGAGTTATGACTTAGTCTGTATTTTTGTCTGGAACATCTGTTGAAACCTGTCCACCATGGATGACTCTGCTGGTATTGGAAATACTGGTAACATAGCTTCCAGCATCACAGCAACATACAAGCTACCATAGTGTGATAAATTGACAGGTGTAGATTAATGATGCTGTTACGATTCTCATTTTATATAGAAGAAAATTGAGGAACAGGAAGATTTGGAGTGGCAGAGCTGGCTTCAAACTCAGACCTGCTGGTTCCAGACACTGTGGACAGACCCTGGCCATTCTGCTGCTCCTATGAGTCTCTTTTCCTTTCTCTCACACAGAATAGAGGGGAAGGAGGATGAGGCAAACTAACCCAGAACTTCAGAATCCTGGAACATTCAAATCATGTGCTGTAAGCTTTTGTGTAGACAGGGACTGCCAAGTTGCCCTCAGTCACTTCCCCAGATTTACAGGCTCATTCAGAATGAAGCCTTCGGGCTGTGCCTTACCTTCTCAACTCACCCTCAAGCAAGGGTCCCAAGGCAAAATGTGAGCAGGGCAGCAGACCTTCAGGGCAATGTGAAAAACATTCCTAAACAGGATTCTTCTGAAAGGAGCTGAGGAATCAATCATTTTGGCAAATCCCTTTGCCTGTTTTGTTTGGAAACAAGTCCTAGTACCTTAGCTACCTGGTGCTGGCATAAGGAAAAAATATCTCATGTGTGTGGATGTAAAGAAGAGAAATCTGTTTCTCATGGTTCTGGAGGCTCAAAGTCCAAATTAGGGTTTCAACTGTGTCCATTTCTTCTGTGGACCCTTCTCCTTGTTTCTATGTTTCTTGCCATCTTTGACAATCCTTTTCTTGTAGATGGGTCCTCCCATGACAGCTCTCTCCCATCATGTGTCTTTCCTGATCCCTTTATAAGATACCACTAAGAGTGATTAGGTTTAGGACTTACTTTCCTTCAGTATGATCTCTTTAAAATAATGAAAGAAAAGTCCTCTTTCCAAACAGGGTCACATTCAGAGTTCAAGAATTAGGACCTCACACGTTTCAATCTACAATACTGGGAACAAATGTGTGGAGTTACTCAGCATGATTCTTCTATCCATGTCTTTGCAACACTCCTCAAATGATTGGGTAAGACCTTGCAAAAAGGGTCTGTGAAACACTAACGGAAGACATCGATCAGTTTTGCCTTCTCAGTGGCATATAAGAGTGACCGATTTTAGAATCAGGAAGAGGAACAATTCTGTGACCATCAGGAAAGAAGAGACACCAACAGAGTATACACATGATCTCTGTCTGAAGTGGCAGAGGCAGCAGAGACACCAGGAAGGGCAGAACAGTCTCACTAAGACCATGAGGGAGAGCAATGGAGTACTACTAAGACCATGAAGTTCATGGAACAAAGCCGGAATCAAGGGAGTCTAGGGCTGAGAGACAGGGCCAGAGAGAGACAAGCTGGTCAGCATTGTTGAGAAGAGGTGTTGCAGACAAAAGAACTGTATTCTTACCATTTTGTAACCTATTAACTTCTCCAATAAACTACAGAGAACTGTCTGTGTAGCCTTTGTGATGCATTATTGAACACAGCGGAGAAGTAAGAATTCTATGGGAAGCATGTCTGGTGTTAGAATAAGGTAAAGAAGGATTGAGGATGGAGGTGTGTCTAACCTCTGCCTCATGGCAATTGACCTTGGGCAGATGTAGAATTGGACTTTTCTTATTTGCATAGTTAGATGTGATCAGCCATGACCCTCACGCTAGTCCATCAACCTTGCCGGCAGAAGGGACCCAGTTAGTGATAACTGAAGGAAAGGCATTTCAAGCCTTATTTTGGGAAAGGCACAAATTAAAAAAATTAAAGGCACAGGAGCATGAGACATAAGAAAATGATAGTAAAGTCAACTTCACTAAAATGATGAACTTTGGTTTTTCAAGAGATCAAAAAGAATGTGGAAAGCGGGCTGAGCCCTGGTGGCGTAAGTGGTTGAGTGCGGGACTGCAGCCCGAGGGCTTGGTGGTTCAAATCCAGCAGCAGCGGCTCTCAGAAGCGGCACTGGGTAGTGCCCATAACCACCAGAGGCAGTGATGCCCCCCCAAAACAAAAAACAACAACAACAAAAAGAAGGTGGAAAGCAAGTCATAGTCTGGGAGGAGAAAGCTTATAAAGCAAAGCAAGAACTCAATAAGAAAATGAGCAAAAGATTTGAACAACAATTTAACAAAATAAAATATACAAATGGCTAAAACTACATAATGATGTCTAACAGGAGGAAATGCAGAATAAAACCATGATAGTATATCACTTAACACCTACCACAATGGCTAAAAGTTAAAAGATGTGAGGCAACTAGAATTCTCATCTATTGAACATATGCATATCTCATGACTCACCAGTTCCACTCCCAAGAAATATGAATGAGTATGTGCACTGAAAGACAGGAGCAATAATGTTCAATGCAACTTTATTCATAGTATCCCACATTGGAAACCATCTAGATGTTTATCTACAGAAAATATGACTCAGCAATAAAATAGATTAAACTATACTGCAACAGCACAGAAGGATCTCAAATGCATGATGTGGACTGAAAAAAACAGCCATGTAAATAAAGTTTGAAGCAGGTAAACTAATTGGCAGAGACAAAAGTTTTGATAGTGCTTATGATGGAAGGGAGGCTAGGACCTGGAGGTGGATGTGATTCCTTCTTCTGGGTTTTGGAAATGCCCTGTTCATTGGTTTCCCAAAATATTTGGTCTACCTTTTCCCTTGCAGAAACAAACAAACAAACAAACAAGTACTCAATGCCTCCCTGACAACTAAAACCTTTCGTGTGATAGCCCATAATTCAGGATAAAATTAGGTATCTACTTTTGCAGCCCCCTGGATGGCTTCAGCACCCCCTGGCGGTGCTATCACATACCTTTGGAAATGCTACTCTATACATTAATCTGGATGATGGTTGTGAGCATATACTGCTCCCCTCAAATCACCCCCCAGAAAAAAAACAAAATAACAAAAAATCCAAAGCAAACATTGCCCTTGATTCATTAGTGACATCTCAATTATGACAAAATAGAATCACTCCAAGAGTTTCCAAGGCTGTAATATTTCTTCCTGAGAGTGACTGGTTTGTTTGAGCCACTTTTTGGTTAACAGGTGAGGATTTGAGCTCTGTGCCATTAAGCTGGGTACTTCAGAACCTTTGTTGGATGTGTACTGCTAGCCTCTGTCAAGTTAGACTGCACTCATGGTGACTCCATGTACAATGGACTACAATATTGCCCAGTGCTGTGCCATGTGCTTGGTTGTGGACCAGACTGCCCTCATTCAGAGAGTTTTTCGGAGCTGATGTTTAGAGGTTGATTGTCAGGCCTTCTTCCCTAGTTTGTCTTAGTCTAAAAGGTCTAGTGAAACCTGTTCAGCATCATTGCCATATAGAAATCTACAGAAAGGAGATGACTGTACATGAGGTGTGTTGGCTGGGAATAGGATCTGTGAGGTTTCTATTATTTAACTACTACTGCTATCCAGGGTGTATGCTTTACCACAAACCCAACCCAACCCAATGATAACGCAACACAAAACAAACCGGTCCTGCAAATGGCACCGACTTCTCTGAGTCCTCCTTGTAGTTCCTCTGGGCCTTCAGAGGTATGTGATAAGTAACCCACTCTCTGTTTGCTGTGGGGAATCTGTGGATTTCTCTCACTTCAACCTCATTTCCAGCTATTGGTCTAGCAGTGTGGCTCATGGCAGCAGATTCTGGAGAGATGAGAGGACTTCAAACCATTGTCCTGAATGCTTTCAAAAATCAGAATCTTTTTTTTTTACATGGTGGTCTACATGAGACTGGAACTATCTGGTCACAGGAAGTCAAACTCCAGACTCCTCACCATACTGCTCAGAGAGGAATCCAGTCATCTGGCACTCATTCTTTCTCTCCTTCAGGTCAGGTGAGTCCAGACCCTAGGGCAACTTGCTGTTGGTGTTAGGTACTGTTGATTTCATTCTGAATCAGAGAAACCCTCTGATGGAAAACAGGATGAGGCATTGTCAAATCTTGTGCCATCTTTACAATTGTTACATTGCTTGAGCTCATTGTCACAGTCACGAGAATCTCCGTTTCCCTTATCCTCTACTTTACCAAGCGCAATGTCCTTCTCCAGGGACTGGTTCCACCTGATAACTTGTCCAAAGTACACGAAATGAAGTTTCACCATGCTTGTTTCTAAGGAGCATTCTGACTGCACTTCTTTCCAAGAGAGATTTTTCGTTCTTCTGACAGTCCATGTTAATATTTTCACTAACACCACAATTGAAAAGTTATCAGGTCTTTTTTTGACTTCTTTATTCATTGTCCAGCTTACAAATGCATATGAGGAGTGATAGGTGTTTTGTGCCAGCATGGCTCCCTTATGAATATGTGGTCTGAGTTTTTTACTTGAAGGAAAGGACAAGTCCATAGGTCAAACAGAAGACTGGTGGCATATTCTGGTTCATGGGGTTGTGGGGGCTGGACATTAAGGAGAGGGCATCCCTGTCCTGAGTGTGAACTTCAAGATTACATGCTCTACCAGGCAGTTGATTTCCTCAGCTCTACTTTCCCACTAGTTGCATAACATGTCAGAGGGAGACACTATTGAAATCACAATGGTGGAGCCATGGTAATAGCCTCCTCAATCAGTAATCAAGGTCCTGGCTCAATTTGGGTAGCAGCTTTATGTGGTAGTTTAATTCATTGTACACCAATTTCAGTTGTGCATTAATTACAGGCGGCTGAATAGTAATTAACTAATCACCATGTCACTCCTTTCCCGTTAGGAACAACCTCATTAAATCCAGTCTGCAAGGCTGCTGCTGTCCTTTGCCATCCCCTCCCCCTGCTCCACTCGCTTCCTCTCTCGTTTTGGCTGCTCTTGACTTATAATCAAATATGAAATTCATGCATTTTTTAATAAGTTCTCAGCTGCTTTTGCCACTGAAAAATTCATAGCATTACGCAGTTCTTTTAAATAATGTTTATTCATTATACATCTCTAGTTTGCATGTTTGATGCTGTCTGTTCCTACAGACAAGATGTTGGCCTTACCTTGACGGGGTTAGGGCCAGCCCAGGGTCATCTTGGAGAAGGAAGGAGAGATTTCCCCAGGAGGCTTTTGTGGTTTCTTGGTGTTCACATCAGTTGGGCAAATAGCATCCTTTTAAACACTGCCCCCTCCATGTACCCCTAGCGCTGCACACCATCTACGCATCATGTTCTGCTATACACCGGTTGTCATTGCCCCACCTCCATGTTCTTCTGGTGCTGTCTTCTCCTCTGGCAACTTTATCACTCCTATTTTTTTGCCTACCTCTGAGTCAGGCATGTAGGTCCAGACTAAAAGCCTCTTCTTAGACGACCCTGACCTCGTCCAATTGTGGTTCTCTTTAGAGTCGATGTGGCACTTTTCACTTCCTTAGCCCCAAATCTCATTTTCTAGTGCGTATTGCCCTATTACCTGCCCAAGGCACTCTGCAGGTTAGAGTTAGTGCTCGGCCTACTGTCAGATCATTATTTAATTTGGTTCTCATGATCCCTTATGGGGAGCTCAGCAAAGATTCTTATTCCATTTCAGAGATGAGAATTCAGGATAAAAGCAAATAATTTTTTCTTTCAAGCATTCATACACATTCTGTTTCTTAATACTGATTGTAACACTGCAATGTGGCATCAACCCATTTCCTTCCTCTGTTTTCCATTTCCATTTCTTCTTCTTTCCTAACCTTTCTAGCCATCTGGACTTTGTCTTTGGGAACATGTTGCCCCTGTGAACTCAATTGGTTTATTAGTCTGAGGTGTGGCCCTCCCAAATGTTCATGCTCATTTCATAGACCTGTCTAGAGTTTGGCTGAGAATTGGGCCAAGATGAGTTCAATTCCAAGCATGAAGGGTAACTAAAGGCCAGAGAGTTGGAGGTCCCACCAGTCTCTATCGGAGTAAACCTGGTCTTTTAAAAAATAATTTTGAATGTTTTTTCACATTTTTCTCTCACTCTCCCCAGACTTTCAAATGTGATCCCTTTCAGAGGCTTTGGTAGTGGGAGTAGATCTTCTCAGTGTCCTGGAGGCCATTCCCATAGTCCATGAGTGCTATGGAACAATTGTTAATATGCAGCCTTGGTGCTATTTCTTCTTCTTTGCTCTAGACATGGAGTTCCTACTCATCCCAATTGTTACTCACCAAAGTAGGATTTGTTACAATCTCTTTGTGGACTATGCTATCCCAGTTGACCTTGGTCTTCCCGGAGACCATGATCTGGAACTCCCATGCCCAATAATTTATTCTCTCAAAGTGTTTGTCTATGCCTAAGAAGGTTTCATAATATTGCCCCTTGTATGTTTTATTTTATTCATGGAAATAATTGCAGTACAGATAAATATGCACATATGCAGAAAGAGATCCGATGTCAAATCTCTATAGATTTATGGGAATAATCTCATT
>PVJH01031451.1:0-23729 GCA_004026705.1 Nesogale talazaci
CTTTGTCAAACACATGTGTGGAGTACATGTGTAAATATATGTGATTTTATATCCTATATATTTTATGACTATATGTATTTGCATGCATAACACTGTACAAAAGAGTTTTAAAAAACTTCTGGCAAAAGAGGATAGAAGTTAATACAATTTACCATGAATTTCTTGAAGGCCCTCTTACGTGTGCCTGTATGTGTGTATATGTTTGTCTACATTTGTCTATTATGGATATGTGAATGAGTGTGTAAATATGTGCACGTGATTTTATTGTGTATTGTAAAATGTAGCTCAGAGTCTTGCTTGAACTCTATAGAGACTTGGTGTTCGAGTTATGTGTGCACATTTTCCATAGAAAATGGTTGCAATCCTTCATCGCAGTAACGGAAAGACCTGGGGTCCTGCGGCAGAGCTAGGGGAATTGCACTAGCTATATAGGAGCTAGGTCAGATCTAGCAGCTTAAGCATCGCCACTACACATGGTTCTGAATCCTGAGTGCTTTTCCTACATTTTTCAAGGTTGGGCTCATTTCTTACCTTGGATGCTTTCTGTTTCTTGAGTGTTCAAGTTAGTGCTTTTAAATTTCTACAGATTTGTCTCTTCTTTACTTAAAGCAAATGTGCCCTTTCCTAAAACTGTCCTGCCAAATGCAGCCAGATCTTGGGATATGATTGTAAAGCTAGGTGTGGTAACTATAAAATAGAAGGCCCATGATTTCACTCTTGGTTTAAAAAGTGTCAAATGTTAGGAAACTAAGAATATCCATTTTCTTAAGCTAAATGCACAGTATACTTCCCTAATAAAGCTACTTAAAATTATCTGGGTTTCTGTGAGTGTGTATGTGTGTGTCTGTGTGTCTTGCACTACTAAACATTGCAGCAGAAAACTCTAGAAAGTCAGAATGTTAGTGTGGAGTGTTAGGAAACTATTTGATGCTCATTTGGGTACTGATATTAGAGAGTGCTGGGAGTGTGGGATGACCAATGGGGAACAGTTTGTCACTGGTATTATTCAGAATTATTAGTGCATAAAAACCCAAGCCAACCCACTGTCGTGAAGCGTTTCTGACATAGTAATCCTATAGGCAGGGCAGAACTTCACCTTAGTCTCTCCAGTACGGTGCATCTTCACAGAAGCTGATTGTCACACCTTTCTCTTGGGAAGCAGTTCATGCCTTTGAACCAGCACCTTTATGGCTAATAGTTGAGAGTTTAACCACCATGTGCTTTTTGTTATATGAGCCCACTGCCCTCTCTTCTTGGTACATCGCTGAAAAACATCTAAGGACTAGGAGGAAAATTCATTTTCTTATGAAAAAAGAAGTCAAAAGTTAGTGGTTTGAGGATGCTTCCTGGCAGCTGGATGATGTAAAGAATGACACAGAGCTTTTGTTTTTCCGTCCCTCCTCTGTGAACATTCTGGTTATGTCATCAAGTTTTCCTCTCTTCATTCCAGATGGTGTTACATGGAAGGCCTTGCCCAAGAAAGGAGTGTCATGATTGATTGATTGATGTCCCAACTGCCTCCCAACACACCACACACACACACACACACACACACACGAAATACTAAATGTGGTCTGAACCATTTTATAAATAGGATATCTTCTTTTGTAGTGTTAATGAGGTAATTACAAATTAGGCTGGATCACAAACTTAATCACATTTTGGAAAAAGGGCAGAATGCACCCAGAGAACTACAGGGACAAGCTGCTGTCAGGAACACCAGCGAACTCTAGGAACTCCCAGAGCTACCAACAAGGAAGAGACTCCATTGGCACCATACCCCAAACTTTGCATCTTACCATCAGAATGGTTAGGAAATGCATTTTATATCTTTAAGACATCCACTTGAGGGTTACTTTGCTATGGGAGCATAAAGTAATAAGGGCATTTCCTTTCAATAGAGAGTAAACTTTTCACAAAGTCACTCCAGGAAACATTCCCATAGATTCCAATGACCAAGATGAGGTTCCATGCCTATGAATTAATTCAGGAACGTATAAATTGCAGACCATCAGCCAAGTCTAGTCTACCATCTGTCTTTGTTCAGGCCATGAGCTAAGAATAGAATTGTTGTTATTTTTAATTTTATTTTCAAATGGTTGAGAAAAGCAAGTGGAAAATATTTCGTGATATATAATAATCTTGTGGAATTCAAAATTTTGTGTCCACTAATAAAGCTAGTGGACACAGCAGGCCTATTTGTTTATGTATGTACCGTGGAGTCACAAGAGAGACCATTACCCAAAGAACCGTATCATGTAAAGCTGAAAATTCTTACCCTCTTGCTCCTTTCAGAAAAAATGTTCTAATCCCTGGAATAGCTGAATATATGTCGGGGTGAACTTGACATCTTCAGCCTGTGTGATGAGAGATTTGGAGAGGTTTCTGTGACTTGGTAAAATTCCACAGTACGTTTTCAAGATGGATTCTGAAAGCTATGCTTGGTTTCTTCTCTTTCTCTGTGAAGTCTGCCTTAGAAATTGAATAAGTGAATGATAGAAAGCAAAAGAGATAGGGAGAGTTTAAGAAACTGAGAGAAAGGAAGAGGAGGTGGAGGATCAAGAGGCGGAAGAATAGGAGAAGGGAGCAGAGGAGGGAGGGGGGAGGTAAATGGAGGAAGATAGATTTTTTTTAATGGCTTACACAATTGTGGAATCTGAGAATTAAAAACCATGGATTAGAGAATAGGCTGGAGATTTCTCCTGATTTATGTGGTTGTAGAAGTTGAGAAACCCCAAATTTGGAGATCACATGTCACATTACTGGCCCAAATTACAAGCAGTAGAGTCAGAAGGTAGAAGGAAATTGAACCAGAAACACAATTGAAAGAGACACAAAGAGAGAGAAAAATTTATTGGACAGATTATATGTTTGATACAGGTCATCTTCCCAAGGAAACTCCCCTTCCAATGGATTGGCTTATCATATCAGATTATAAAATGGAGGACGATCATAATGTCTGCCAAACCACTGAGTATCACAGCCTCATTGTTTTCACACTTAGCATGAAATGCCAAACATTAGCATCACCTTGAACAACGAATTGGATTTGTTCTCAAATGAGGAAACAGCATGAACAAAACTGAATTGGAAAGGAACAGGGCAGAAGAGTATTTGATGAGACTAGAAAAAGTTACTGCAGATGATAGGGTAGAAGTGGGTTGAGGTCTTGTATGCTAAGCTAAAAAAGAGAAAGAGAAATAAAAAGAAACGATCCATTCCTTTTTTTGAGCATGAATAAGCTATTCTGACACATGGGTGAGTAAAAAAGTAATGCTACTACAGTTCTTCTTCAGACATGCATAGATTTATTTTTAACAAAACCCATTTAAACAAATTTCTATGACCAGTGCATGGATACAGATAAGTTCTCTTAGTAATGCACTTGAATTAATGTTCTCATGGTGCCTTAAAAAAGAAAACTGAAAGCTGCATTATTAAGAAAAATGCCAGGAAAGATGCACCAAGGAAATGTCCTTCATGACAATGAACCTGCTTGTTTTTTGAGGGTAATAAGAGCTGTCCTATGAGAATTTTTGTTTGAAACTTTGCCTGCCCACCCTAAAACTCTGGTCTTGCCCCTTCAGACATTTTCCCCCCAAAACACAACCAAAGGAAGCACAATTTAGTTCCCCCAGGATGCCACAATTGCTATTTTAATATGGTATAAATCGAAGAACCAAGAATTCTTCAAGAAGTGTTAGTTAGAAAGAGGGAAACATCACCTTCAGAAACACGGAGACCTTGTTGGAGGATATTTTGAGAAATAATAACAATATATGGGTATTTTTGTTTAATAAAAATTTTATTATTTTGTGTCAATACTTTTGACTTAGCCTTATAGCAATATATATTTTGCAAGAGATTACTTTAAAATGTAATGTTATGGAGTCAAATGTCATAGTCAATCTTCCTTCCCCATAATCAATGTCTATCCCAAAGGAAATTATGCTAATAGTTTAATGTGTATCTTTCCAATCTTTTGAATGCAATTAAATGGACTCATATGCTCCATACTTTACTGACTCATCATGAGTTGACAATATCCCTGTGCCAAAACTTTACTATATTATTTGCAAATAGCAATATAAACTTTCATTATATACAAGTACCATAATTTAGTTAATCACTGCCCTATTGGTAGGCATTTAAATTGTTTCCAGTTTTTCATTATTACAACCCAAGCAACCAGGAATATTTTAGTTCATGTTCTTTTATACACACATGGGTTTTCTCTAGGATAGATGTGCAGCATAGGAATTTCTGCAAGTTGAAAAATCTTACTAAATTCTCCTACTGTACAAAAATATTTTAAATTTATATTTTTCTCACACTGAGCGACAATATTTGTTTGTATTTCAAAAGATTCTTCCACATTTGAAATCATCAATATTTTAATTTTTTGCCAAGATAATGGGTATTTTATAGCTGGTATTCATATGCATTTCTTTTTTTTAATGATTTTATTGGGGACACTTACAGCTCTTATGACATTCCATATATCATTTGTATCAAGTATATTTGTACCCATATTGCCATTTTCATTTCCACATATTTTCTACTTGAGCCCTTGGTATAAGCTCCTGTTTCCCTCTCCTTTTTTTTTTTTTTTTTATAAATCATTTAATTGGTGGCTCATACAATTCCTATCATGATCAATACATACATCAATTGTATGCAGACCACATTTGCACACTTGTTGTCATCATCACTCTCAGTACCAGCTCTCCATATTTCCTCTCTCTTCTCTCCTCCTGGAACCCTTAATTGCAAATTGTCTTACTTTTTCATATCACACATTGTCCGATGTGTTCTTTACTCACTTCCCTGCTGTCAGTACTCCAGAGAGGAGGTTATCATATATATATATTTCTTTTATTACTACTTTTTACCATATTTTAAAAATATTTTATTGATGCTTATAGCTTCATCTTTTTTTAAAAAAATGCTTACTCATAGCTTTTGACCATTTTCTTTTTGAGATATAGGCCTCTTGAAGATTTGTAGGATATCTTTTATTTGGGGATGTTGTTGAGTTTTTTGAGAGATACTATTAAATCAGTTTTGACTCATTGCAACCCTATGTACAACAGAATGAAACACTACCCAATCCTGTGTCATCCTTAGCATAAGAATTTTGTTGGGAAACTTCACCCGCCCACCCTACAACCTTGGTCTTCTCCCTTCAGATATTTTTTCGGTTCCCCAAACTCAACTAAAAGGACTGTGATTTTTGAGCTCCTTTTGCAGCCACTGTGTCAGCCCATCTCCTTGAGGATTTCAGCTTTTTGTTGTTGACTTTATTCCTTATGGAGTACAATATTCTTTTCCAGGAACTAGTCTTCTGAGTTTATGTCCAAAGTACATCAGACAAAGTTTTGTGCTTCTTACTTCTAAGGACTAAGTGTATTTCTTCTAAGTTAGAAGTGCTCATTCATCTAGCAGTCCTTATACTTTTAATATTTTTATCAGCTCTACAATTCAAGTGCATCAACCCTTCTTCAGTCATCCTTATTGACTAACTTTCACATGTTATGAGTTGACTACAATTCCATTTTTGATAATAGTCTTTTAGAAAAGTATTTATTCCTATAGGAGATTGATTGTCTTTCAATTTTATTTGTGACATCCTTTGTCATTCAGAATTTTAAAAGTTATGTAGTCAAATCTAGCAGTCTAGAAGAGAATGCTTCGATTAGGTCACCCCACTGCTCAACTGTCCTATGTCTGCAACAGTGCTCTCGCAGTTTCTCTTCTCTAGATCACTCATCCATTCATTTTACCAAGCAGAGGTATCATGGGTAGAAGACATTTGACCTCTTGTTTGTGTGTTTTCCTATCACGAGCTTGATTGGGAAATCAGTCAATGACTTTGCTTTTCAGAGCCTAGAAAGAGGTTCAAAGATAGTATTTTGCTCTTGTGCATAAACTTAGAAACAAAATAGGAAAGAGTTGTCAAAATTACATATTTGCAAGTTCCTACCCTGAAGTATTACAAATTAGTAAATGTGTTCCCTGCAGAAAGGCTTTTCAACTCTGGTGTTGTCAAACTTTATTTGGTTTTCTTTAGCAGAATAATCTCCGAAACAGACCCTTTTTTTCAGCCCATAAAGCCATTTTTATTGTGCACACACTAAGAAGAGAAAGATGTGAAAGAAATGGTGCAAGCTTATTCATGAAGGTTAGGTGGGAATCATCTCACCATTGTGAAAGTGAACTTGAAAGTGATCTTGTGTAGGCCCATGTTGAGGTGGCAGCCAGAAGGCAAGCCTAAGAGGAAACTATCGATTTGAAAAATAGGGCTTCTTTCCATCTTGGGATTTCTCTCCATGTGTCCTTTGCCTTCTGACACCTCCCCCATTGATCCTGTCTAAGAAGGGAACATGTTACTTTATGTTCTTCTTTGCCCTCTCCCTTTCCTGCCATGACTTCCTCGGGGGACCTCATGTCAACTTCACACTGAGGAGGCTTCATAACATGGATCCTGGACTAACTCAAACCTGAGAATTTCCCTTCCTGAAAACTTACAAGGCCATGGGGTCCTCACAGCTGATTTCATAAATTCGAAGTCACATTGTAAATCAAGCAGCTGCAGACTGGCCAGGACATCTGCTTCTTCCTATTACTCTCTTTATACCAAAAGGAAACTAACTCTAAAGAGGTCAGGAAAATACACACATTGCAAGTGCGGCCCTCTCTTATTTTTTCCTTACGTGGGCCAAGAATAACAGATCTTTTTGCTTCTCATTCTAAAATCTTAACATACATACATACTTATCAGGTTTCATGAGGCTCTTCCTGAAGAATTATACAGTAGGAAAAGCAAATGCAGAGGCAGTATTATGAAGGTTATTGAACTGTCTTCTCATCTTTGAGTCACTCCTGAGAGCCGCTGCTGGATTTGAACCGCCAAGCCCGCGGGCCGCAGTCCCGCACTCAACCGCTTATGCCACGGGGGTTCAGCCCTCCTAGCTTATTCATTTTTAGCAATTTATTGATACTGGGAGTAGTGAGAAAACATGAACAGCAAATATATTTGGTAAGGCTTCTCTGTATCACCAGGACCACAATGGATCCCTGGTGGTACATCAGTTAAGCTCACAGCTGTCAATCAAGGGATTGACAGTTCTTACGTCACCAGCAGCTCTGCAAAAGAAAAGGTCTCGCCATCTGCTCCCATAAATATTACAGTCAAGTGTCCTGCACCCCATCCCCACCCACCAAAAAGAAACAAAAGTCCATATAATAGATCTACTCTGTTATATGGGGCTACTATGAGTTGAAAATAAATTTGATAGTCTCTAACAACAGCAACAGTAATATGTTGGCCACAGGTCCATTTTAATTTCTTGACAACTGGTAGGTTGCTTTTATGTAAAATAATATCCATCTGGGTCACAAAGAAAATAAATAAAGAGAAAAAAACTAGTTGCTGTGGTAACCCCATGTGAAAGAATCAATGCTATTATGAAAGTAGATTGCCAGGGTTATATGTAACTTAGTATAAATAAAGTTATGAGAGTTCAAGTAGAGTTCCAAATCAAAGATGATTCTCAACTTTCAATTAGTTCTTAAAGCAGAAGCCTTGGCCAGAAGGTTAAACATATCCTCACTATATTCCCTACCTAAGCCATAGTGGGAATCACTGGGAATATATTCTTGGGCTTCATCCTAAATCTACTCTGCCTAAAACTTCATTGAGTGGGACACACTGGAAAAGCGCCACAGATGATTCCAATGAACACTAGCTTTTGAGAAAGATTAATTTGCCTGTGAGCAGTTGCATATTTAAAAGGGCATGTAAAAGATGAGAACAATTTCATACTAAAGAATTATTAATAAAACTTGAGATGTGTACATTAGTCAAGAAATGGCTTTTGGATGAAGGCCTCCTTACATTGGGACATAATGGTTTTTTGCCTACTCAAGTATATTGTGTCACACAAACTTGCTTGCAGACAGTGAAGAGGAAGACTTGAAGAACTTGCTGATGGCGATCAAGGATTACCACCTTCAGTATGGATTATAACTCAATGTTAAGAAGACAGAAACCCTCACAACTGGGTTGAAGCCATCTTGCTTAGATACACAATCATTCCTCATAGAAGCAAGAAGTCAGGAGATTAAATGATGCATTTCAGTGGGTGAATCTGCTGCACAAAAGCTCTATACAGTATTGAAAAACAAGGATATTACTTTAAGGACTGAGATGCACTTGGCTCAAGCCAGGGCATTTTCAATCCTCTGTGTTAGTCCTGGTGGCAAAAGAAACAAATTCACAAATACTCATGTGTATACGAAAGAGCTTTATATAAAAGAGTAATTATCCAGATCAATTCCATAAGTCTGATATTATTATCCCATGTGTCTGATAGCACTCTGTAAATTCCTCTTCAGACTCATGCAACACATGCAGTGACACTGAGTGCAGAAAGATCACAGGCCGTTGGTGGATAGTTTTGTGGATCCAGTGGCGTTTACAAGTATCTTAGCACTGGTGTAGGTCTCCATGTAGCTCCTCTGGCTCTGCAGCTCTCTGGCTGTCATCAGCATCGCTCTATGTGGTTTGTCAACAGGAATGGCTTACATGGAGATAAAGCAGAGAGAATGTGTGCCGCCTTCGGGGAAAAAGCAGGAGTTCTCAAAATGCTAAGGAGAAAGCCATGCCCATAGAGACTTCATTGGCTCTGACTTGATTGGCAGGCTGTATTCCACCCCTTTATTAGTGGACAGATTATTGAATTGCCACGGCCTCTTATACACACAAAAGCTGGATATTGAATGAACTAAACTGAAGTAGAATTTATGCATTTTTGAATTATGTTCTGGAGAAGAATATTCAAAGTATTTTGGTCTGCCAAAAGAACAAGCAAATCTCTCTTGGACAAAGTACAGACAATATTCCTTAGAAGGAAAGAAAGTAAGACTTTGTCTCATATCCTTTGGGCTTGTTATTAGGAGACACCAGTGCTCGGAAAAGGACATCTCACTTGATCAAGTAGAGGGGCAGTGAAAAAAGATTGATTGACACAAAGTTGTCACAATGGACTAAAACATAAACAACAATTGTCAAGATGACCCAGGACGGTTATTGTTTCCTTCTGCTGCACATATGGTCCCTATGAATTGGAGCCAACTCTAGGTCCCTAACAGCAATAGTCAGGTATGCTCAGTTGGCATGTACATTTTTTAAAAAGTTTTTTTATTGCACATGTCAATAGTTTATTCCTAAGTAATAGCCCATTTAATGGATATATCATGATTTGCTTATTTATTCACCTATTAATGTACATCAGAATTTTTTTCTGTTTTTGAATTTTACAAAAAAAACTGCTATGAACATTCTTTTATAAATTTTTATGTGGACCTTTGCTCCTATTATTATTCAGTAAAATCCTAGAATTGGAATAATTGGGTCGGTAATGATAAGTTTATAAAAGTATCTCATTGCAGTTTCAGTGTGCATTTTAATTTACTAATGGTAGCATATTTTGATGTGCTTATTTGCAAATACTGTGTCTTCATGGTGAAGATCTTGTTTGAATATTTTACCCGTGATTGAATAAATTTTTACTTTTAAATTATGAAAGTATATGAATTTGTAGTGAATTCTAGACATAAATCTTAAAAAAGTTTTATATTGCATTTTTTGTTCCTTTAAACATCTCTTTAAGATATTTCTAGCTCAGCCTTCTGCTGCATTTATTTGGAACCTTGGTAACATAGTAGTTATGTGTTGGGCAGAGATTTGAAAAGTCTCAAATTGGAAATCACCAGGCACTCAGAGAGAGAAAGTCTGGGATTCCTGCTCCTGTAGTGTCACTGTCTTGGATCTCACAAGGGCAGTTTCAGGCTGTCCTATTGGGATGTCATGAGTCAGAAGGGACTCAATGGAAGAGAGTTTTTTTTTTTTTGAGAGTTGCATTATTTGAATTTCCCTCAAGGAGAATAGTTTCCTGACATGGCTTCTCATTCTCATGAGTGTATCTTCAAAAGGGAGGAGAGGGTGTTTTTATTTACTTATTTCCTAGGGGAGAAGTCTCTGATCCTTGAAATGGGAAACTACCTATAGAGTGGTTTTGGCTTGGTTTTATTGGATGGGTTTCTCTTATTCAGGACTTTTTCTCCTAGGTTGGCGTAGTGGCACCACGCAGAGAAAGGTATACTTAGTAGCTACACCTTACATGCGACACAAACTGATAGTTCAGTTTGGTTTCAGTATTGTTATAACAACAAAACTACAAGTGGGCGGGTTTCTGAGAGAGTAAATATTTATAGGAGTAAAAGGCCCTGGTTTTGAACTGCAGGCCTTTCAGTTCAGTGTAGAACTGCTAAGCCACCAAGGATAGATGCTCAAATTCAGTATGTGCTTTTAAGGGAAAACTTTCTCTGCTGGCTCTGGAGGAAGTTCTTGTGTCTTTTGAGTTTTTGCTTTTGGACAATCTTCATGCAGTTTGACATGTCTCTCCCCCATGGTTGCTTCTAGTTTTATTTTATCTCTTTTATAACTCAAAACAGATTGTTCAAGACACACCTTCACTCATTCTGTTTCATTGGCATAGCAAAAATATCCATCGGATATTAACCAATGATGGGATTATAACCACAGGCATGGGTTAGAATTTGCAGTACATAGTTTGGGGGACACCATCGAACCCATCTCATTCTCTCACTGCTATTGCATTGATTCCAACCCATAGTGACTCTAGAGGACTGTGCAAAACTTATTCTTCTGGTCTCCAAGATTTTAAAACTTTAGAAGTAGACAACCTCATCTTTCTCCCTTGGAGAAGCTGGTATGTTTGAGCCACTGAAATTGTAATTAGAGCTCACTATGCCACCAGAGCCTTTTGATTAAATCCATAATATTATGCGATGCATTAAGCAGAGATATACTTCCTGATACTTAGAAACAATCAGTGGATGTAAAGTTGGACCTCATATAGGGTGATCCCATGTGTGTGGGCCATAGAGTTTTCAATGTGTGACTTTATTTTGTAGGTAGATGGCCAGGTGTTTCTTCTAAGTCCCTCTGGGTGCCTGTGGCAGTCACTAATCTGGTGTCAATTTCAGAATTGGGAGTGTAGGGGTGGAGTCCAACCTATCAATCTGGAGATAGCCAATGAGACCTCTGTGTGGGCATGGCTTTCTGCTGAGAATTCTGGGAAATTTAGCCATATTTCCCCTTTGGAGGTGAAAGACTCATGACTCAGTCCCTTGAACTCTACTGACAAGACACAAGGCTGGTGCCCTGTGAAACATCCTGGAAGAAAAACCACATGGGCATACCCTGATGGAACCAGACCTCTGAAGATGGAAAAGCCACGCGGCGACTCCTGCCAGTGCTGAGATGTTTGAGAAGCCACAGAGAGGCCTCTGCCAGCGCTGAGATTCTTCTACACAAGACTCTGTACCCACTGGCATGTGGCTCGTGAATCTGAAGAAGACTTTATAGATTGGTATTGGACATATGGGCTAATTAATATTGGATATATGACTTTGGACTGGACTGGACTGGGATGTTTTCTCAATGTTCTGGTGCTCTTGCATCTAAACCTTTCTCTTATTTACATATGCGTGTTTATAAATTTGTTTCTCTAGGTCGACCCAGACTAACACAAGTGCCCTTGAACATCTAAAATATTGGTTAGCATCTCAGCAACTTAATCATTTGCATCACAAGAATTACAAGAATTTCATCCATTTGGTGAATTCAATTTTAGAGGGCTTTTTCCCTCCTAGTTTCCCCTTCTTGAAGCAAACAGTCCTTCCAGGCTCTGGCTCAAGGTCACAAATCTCAAACCTGTGGGGACATTGAATTCCCAGCTGCTCCCAACCACTTTCTTCAGGCATCCATGCATCATCTTTATAATCTATCACTGTAGCATTGGATTTCTCCTTGTAGTTCCTGGCACTTGAATATATCTAAGTCTTTATTTCGAATTTAGGTTAGATTTTTACAAAATCATTATTTTCATTCACTATGCTTTTGGAGCTAGTTCAGAGGAGAAACATGTTCTATAGCTACTCAGTCTGCCATTATCTCTGATGTTTTACAAAGGCTTTTCAGAAGGTTGCTTTTACTGTTAGAAACATTCATTAATTTTGTGCTGCCACTGCTATTTTGTGGAATGAATTCCCTTTGCTCTTGGACAATATTTGATGTTAAAAGGTTCTATTTCAAGCAGAAGTCAGGACATTAATCACGTTCTCCCATAGAACTGAGTTCATTTCACTCAGTTCTCTTTGCATGCTTTTGTTGCTGGCTCTAGAAGGCTTTGCTTTCTGTCCTGTGCTGTGAACTTCTGAGAGCGGTGACCAGATGACATTCATCACTTTATTCCCAGGATTGGCACAGAGCCTAACACATCAGGTTAGGCTGAAAATGTTTGCATTATTGGTTGTTGTTGTTGTTGACGATGATGACGACGGGTTCTACCACACCAAAAAGGAGGCTCCACAAGGAACTCTCATTGTGGAATGCATGGACTAGATTGTCTTTCTCAGTTTATTGGATTTTTAAGTGATATTAATGGTGATTAACTAGTTTATGTAGATTGGCACTTGCTCCTTGCCTGGATGTATACAAAGCCATTAGCTTCAGAAAGCAGCCTCCCCCAGGGATAGGAAATACATAAAATTTGGAGGATGTCTCCTTTTCTTAGTGATTGCCTTGATCCTCAAATACATGGGCAGAGACCATCTTCTACAGACTCCACTCTACCTCCTGCCTCCCTTCCCCTTAGTGTTCTCCTCTTCTTTCCCCCCTTTCTTTCTCTTTTTATTTTCCTTTTGTCACTTTGGATAGATGAAGGCGCTTGACTGAGCTAAATCACACATCAACATATTTCTTCAGTAAATGGTTTCAATTATCTTTAAAAGGGCAAAACTATTGTTTATCTTGCTTTTTGAGCCAAAGGCAGCTTTGAATATATCCACTAATGATAACGGGTAACATTTACTAAGCCCACCAGTGACCACTGGGTACTTGTTGCTCAGCATTCTACCCTTATGGAATAATTTTGTGCTAGAAACTACCCATGGGATAGAGGATATTAAACATAGGTTGCTCTTTACTCACCTGTGGCAAAAAAAATTGGAAGAGAATAATCTGCTTGAAAACTAAACTCTCTGTCACTGAGATGATTTTAACAATTCATGGGTATCACAGTACATCTTTGCTCCTGAGAATCATCAATGGCTGCTATCTTTTGTAAGCAGAACACCAGGATTTTCTTCTGAAGTGTGTGTTAGTGAATTTAAACTTCTGACCTGTAAGTGATAGGGCTGAGTTCAATGTCCAGGATATGTGGTAATAAAACCTGTTATCCTTATATTGTAGCACTCTTCAAACAGTACTCAACAGTGAAAAACACTTGGAATCTCTATGGGACCCACTGATGCAGTTGGAATCCGTATTTTTCAATTGATGAGAAATGTATACAGACAGAAAGTACTAGCTACCTCCCTCCCAGCCCTACAGATTCACAAAGATGATTATGAAAGACTCGAAGCATCGATTAGCTTTTCTGTGGCCAAATCAGTATTTGAAAACTTGGGTGAGTATCAAACTTTTCTGGATCTCAATATCCAGTACTTGTCTACTGAATTCTTATTTTAAAAACATAATTCTAATAATAATAAAAACTATTAAAAAGATGAAATATTCATTTCAACATGGGAAGGCTATTCAAGTTGCTTTTCTTTTTTGGGGGTGGGGGTTTGCATCACTGCCCTCTGGTGGCAGTGGGAGGCCCAGCCTTGCTCCTGGAGAGCTGCTGCTGGATTTGAACCACCAAGTCTGTGGGCCGCAGTCCCGCACTCAACGAGTACGCCACTGGGGTTCAGCCCTCAAGTTGTTTTTCATAACTGATCCAAAATCAAAATTAAGATGTAAGCAAGACTATTTTTAAATTAACATAATCACTTTATATGGATAATTAAAATTATTTTTAAAATAATTTTATTGGGGGCTCATATAACTCTTATCACAATCCCTATATCCACCCATTGCGTCAAGCACATTTGTACATTTGCTGCCATCCTCATTCTCAAAACATTTTCCTTCTACTTGAGTTCTTGATATCAGCTCCTCATTTTTTTTCCTTTCTTCCCTTAGGAACACTTACTGATTATTTTTTAATATGTTCTAATTCCAATGTCTCCCTTCACCCACTTTTCTGTTGTCCACTCCCCAGGGAAGGGGTTCATTGTGATCAGTTTTCCCTTTCTCCCACACATTTCTCTTTCCCCTCCTGGTACCGAAACTCTGACTATTGGTCCTAAGTGGTTTATCTGTCCTGGATTCCCTGTGTTTCCAGCTCTTAGCTGTACTGGTGTACATCCTCTGGTCTAGCCGTATTTGTAAGGCAGAAGTGGAATGGACAGTAGGGGGGAGAAAGCATTAAAGAAATAGAGGAAAACTGTATGTTTTATTGGTGCTGTGCTGCACCCTGACTGGCTTATCTCATCGCCACGACCCTTCTGTTAGGGAATGTCCAGTTGCCTTCAATAAGGTCGGGTCTCCACTCTGCACTCTTCCTCAGTCACAATGATATGATTTCTTTTTCTTTGATGTCTGGTATCTGATCCTGTCGATACCTCGTAATGACACAGGCTGTTGTGCTTTTTCCATGTTAGTTTTGTTGCTTCTCAGCTACATGGCTGCTTGTTTATTTTCAAGTTTTTAAAACCTCAGACACTTTATCTTTGATAGCTGGGTACCATCAGCTTTCTTTACCACATTTGCTTATGCACGCACTTTGTCTTCAGCAATCCTGTCATGAAGGTGAACATCATGAAACGCCAGTTTAATAAAGTGTTCTTGCATTGAGGGAGTACTTGAGTAGAGGACGAATGTACATCTGCTACCTTAATACTAAATATATAAATATATGTACATGGATATATTTTCCCAATATCATATAAGATATGATATTTACATAAGTGCATGCCTGTATTTAGACCTCTTTAAATGCCTTTTGCCTCCTACTCCTTCCCTCTATTTCCTTTTTTCTGTGTTTGTGTCCCACTATCATGCTCAGCCTTCATTTTGGTCTCAGTAATTCCTCTCAGTTGCATTGCCCTTGAACAAACTCTATCAGGCCTCCAACACCCTCCTTGCTATCAATTTTGGATCACTTTTTTTCCTTGTTACTGGGTTTGCTAACACCCACTTCCTTTATCCCATTTCCTCCTCCTCTCTCATGTCCCCTTCCCCACCCTGGAACCTTCAATTCCATTGTTTTCTCCTCTAGATTGTTTATCCTGCTCATTGCATCTAGATAAACCAGGAGAAAGATGACATATGCAAAAGATAAGAAGAAAACAAAGCAACAAAAGATACAAAACAATAACAAACTAATGACAAAACAAACAAACAAACAAACAAGAAAAGAAAACCTGTAATTAGTTCAAGGTCTGTTTGTTGACCTTTAGGAGTGTTTCCCAGTTGAGTCTGATGGGGTGCCGCAACTTGGCCCCCAAATCTATTTTTGGTACTTTTTGGGGACTTCCTTGCTGCATTCCCCTTGCTGTTCTCCTGCACACCCTGAGTGTTTCACTTCAGTGTAGTGGGGTTAGATCAGGCGCAATCCCTGCACTGTGTTTCAGTGTTATCCCCTGTAGCACTATGGGTCAGTGAGGGACATTGTGTCTCATAGGAGGCGAGCCTTATGATCCTCTCTGTGCTTTGGCTGGCCTGAGTGGGAATATTGTCCTCAGGGGTTGGTGGCCCATGATGTGTTCCGCTCTCTTCCTCTCACTTCATTTGGTCCTGTGTGCCCGATCAGATGTGTCACTCTTCCTGAGCTGTAGCTTCAGTGCTGTCCTGTGAAGTGAATTCTCCTACAGGGAAGTGGGGCTGTCCATGTAGTTGGGATTGGGGCTCAGCCCTCAATTCTCTCTATTGGTTCCCTGCTTCATGCCAGTATGTTGCATTCGTGTCTTGGAGCACTAGGTTGAAGTTTGGTACCTCTTTCCCTGTGGAAATATAAAAATTACCCTCCCTTTGGTGGGTTAGTACCCTGTTCCTCCACAACTCACGACTTGTTTTATTCTTCCCACCTCCTCCTTTTTAGTTGGCTACCATATGTATGCCTGGATTTGGTCTGGTCCCTGCCAAACTACCTGGGCCTCACCTGCATAATGTTTTTATACATTAGCTGCTTCTCTATGCCCCCTTTGCATTTTTAATTGGAGCTAAGAGGTATTGTACTTGTCCTTTTGTTAGCATAATTTGCTTAGCATAATTTGCTTTGCTTAGCATAATTTCTTCCAGTTCTTCCCATGTGTTGATGTGCTTTATATGTTTATCATCACTGTTTTTAGGGAAGCATAATGCTCCATTGAAAATATGTATCATCGTTTTTTTTTTATATATTTATATAGATAGAGGGATGTATGAGATAAGAAATAAACAGTTAACCAATCTATAAAGCAGTACAAAGAACTGGGTGCAACTCACTTGCATGAGACAGCTAGTCGACTGGCAGTCCTTGGTGTCTTGAGGGCCGTCGAGTAGTCCTCTGTAGAGGAATGCAGGCTATCTGGCCACAAGCAGCAAACAGCAAAGCAGGTCAGCCAGATGACAGAGTCCGACAGAGTGCAGCTCAAAAGATATGTATTCCAGGAGTATGGCAAAGTAGGGCTTGAAGGAACCTCAGCTCACAGGAACACAATCCATAAATTAGATGTCCCATGGGTTAAGTCACTTGGAGATCAAGGCCCAGGGTGAACAAAGCTGCCGGCTGGTGTGAAGATCCAAGAGCAAGAGGGCAAGGGCAGGGCTCACCAAGCCCTTTCTATCTCCACCCTTCAATTGATCTCATGTGTTCATTGGTCATGTTGTCCCAACAGACCCATCTTTGGTCATGTTGGCACAACAAGCTTACCTGTTACAGCCCCCACATTTGATATATCTATTATGTGGTTTGTACTAAACATCTATTCAATAGGCAGATACATTTGCATGCATGTATGTATAGATTTATTGTCTTTATTTCACTAGACTTTCTAGGAAAATTTGTCACTTCTAATTTTCTGTTTATGCATGACTTTTCTAGTATTTCATCTTTTGAGTTTTCTGTTCTGATGAGTCTAATTCTTTTTTTATTAAAAATCATTTTATTGAGGGCTTTTACATTGTTTTTCACAATACATAAGTAAACTGTGCCAAGCACCTTCACATGTTTGCTGCTGTCATCAATCTCCAAACATCCGCCTTTTTCCCCTTAAGCCTGGATTCGGCTTTTCCATATTTTCCCCTCTTTCCCTGCTCTCCCTCCCCCACCAACCTTCAATACTTTATAAATTATTATTGTTCTATCATATCTTACACTGCCTGACATCTCCCCCAATTCACTCCTTTGATTCCCATCCTTCCAATAGGAGCTTATGTGTATATCCTTGCAGTTGGTTCCGTCTCTCTACCCCACCTTCTCTCCACCCATCAAGCACTCCAATCTCACCACTGGCCTGAAGGGGTTCATCCGTCTTGGTTTTCCCATATCTCCTGCTCCCCTTTCTACTCGTGTACCTTCTTCAGTCCATCTGGATTTGTAGGGTAGAGTGGGGACCATGATGGTTGGGGGGAGGAAGGCTTCCGGAACTAGAGGAAACTTGTATGCATCATCACTGCCCAGTTGCCCTTTGACTGGTCTGCCTCTTCCCCATGACTCTCCTGTAAAGGGGTGACCAATTACCCACCAATGGGCCTTATGTCCCCACCCTGCTCTCCCCCTCATTGGTAATGATGTGATTTTTGTTCTTTGATGCTCGATACCTGCTCCCTTTGGCCCCTCTTGATCACACAGGCTGGTGTGCTTCTTCCATGTGGACTTTGCTGTTTCTGCACTGAACAGCGACTCATTTATCTTCAAGTCTTTGAGACGCCAGACATTCAATCATTTGGTAGCTGGACACCATCGTTTCTTCTACTCTGCTTGCCTCTGTATCCATTGGTCTTCAGCGATTGTATCGGGAGTTAATTGGTCCATTGATTATGATTTTTGTTTTTTGATGCCTGATTCCTGATTGTTTCAGCACCTCATGACCGCACAGACAAGTGAGCTTCTTTTATGGTGGACTTTGTTGCTCCTGAGCTAGATGACTGCTTGTTTATGCTCAAGCCTTTAAGACCCCAGTTACTATATCTCTTAATAGTTGGGCACCATCAGCTTTCTTCACCACTCTTGCTCATGCACCCACATGTCCTTTGTGGGCACTTTGGGGATGTGTGCACATAGTGATATGTATTCTCCCCCTACCCCCCGCCCTGTTTTATGTCTGTTGCCTAGACCTTTCACCACCTTGTGGCCATGCTGGCTGTTGTGCTTCTTCTGTGTGGGTATTGTCTCTTCTCAGGTAAATGGTCTATTGTTTATCTTCAGGTTTTTAAGACTCCAGACAATATATCCTTTGATAACTGGGCACCATCAGCTTTCTTCACCACATTTGCTTATGCACCCATTTTACTTCAGTGTTTATAGCTTATGATTGAAACATTTTCTCATATGTTTATTAGCCATTTGGATTTCTGCCCCAGTGAAATTTTGTGCAGGTCTCTTGCCCACCTCCTCAGTGGGCATTAGTATTTTTCTTTTGGGAAGCCAGCAAAGTGTTGTAGATTTTAGTAATAAAGCCTTTGCCTGAGATGTCATTGCTAAAGATGTTTTCCCAATCCATATGCTCTCTTATTACTCTCTTGATGAATTCCTTTGATGTACACAAGTGTTTTATCTACAGTTGTTAATTTGTGACTCATCTGTATGTGTGCCTTTCCCTATTACTGATAGCCTATGTATTCTCTATACCAAAGTTCTCAGCTTGGTCCCAATTCCCGCATTGATGGCCCTAACTATTTGGGCTTTTACCTCAAGGTCTGTGATCCACCTTGAGTTTATTCTTGTGCATGGAGTGAGATAAAGTCTTGCTCCATTCTTCTGCAGCTAGAGCACCATTTTTTCCTGGAACATTTGTTGAAGAAGGCATGTATTTCCCATTTTATATTATTTTGACCCTTATCCAAGATCACTTGTCTATATGTTGATGATTTTATTTCTGGGTTTTAAGCGTTTTTTCCCTTTGTCTGAGTACCTGTCATTATACCAATACTATGTGGTTTTGACCACTGTGGCTGTATAATATATACTAAAATCAGGTAAAACAAGCCCTCCCACTCTGTCCTTCTTGAGGAGTTCTCTGCTAATTCTGAGCTTCTTTCTTGTCCATATGAAATTTATAATCAGTTTTTTCCACTTCTTTGAAAAAAGATGAGTCTAATTATATTTAATTATATCAGGGTTGCATTAAGCTTTCATAGTGCCTTGAGCAGAACTGACATCTTTACCATATTGAGTAATACAATCCATGAGCGTAGGATAGTCTTCCTTTTGTTGAGATCATTCATGGTTTCTTGTAATAATTTTCTGTAGTTTTCATCATACAACTCTTTTTTTCTTTTAGTAGGCATATCCCTAGATACTTCAATTTGTAGTTGTCTACTGTGAAGGGTACCACCTTTTTGATCTCCTCTTTTGTGGTCTTGTCTTATGTGTATTGCACATCTGTTTGTTAATCTTGCATCCTGACACTCTGTCATAGTCCTCTATTACTCCCAGCATTCACCTTGGAAACTTTTTGGATGTTGTTGAATTATTTTTGGTATCCATTGATATTATCATGTCATTCTTATAGTTTTTCATGTCAATGTGGAAAATGATACTTATCATCTTTTTGTAGGTTTAACCATCCCAGGTATGAATCCCACTTGGTCATGGTGATTTGTTTGTTTTATATACATTTGTATTCTATTGGCCAGTATTTTGTTAAAGATTTTTGCATCAATGTTCATTATGGGTCTTGTTCTATAGTTCTTTATTCTTGGGTGATTCATGCCTGTTTTTGTTATCAGAGTTATAATAGCTTCATAGAAGGAATTTACAAGTTTGCCATCTTTTTCTACCTACTGGAAGATTTTGTGTAGGATTGGTGTCAATTCTACCCTGAATGTTTGGTAGAATTCTCCTGTGAAACCATCTGATCAGGGGATTATTTTGTTGGTAACCCCCTTGATAACCTTGTCTATTTTATCCATTGATAAGAACCTGTTGAGATTCTTAACATCCATCAGGGATAGTCTAGGGAGGTGTCATTTTCCCATTAATTTGACCATGTCTTCAAAGTTATTGAATTTATTGGAGTACAGTCATGTTCAGTCTGTGTAATTATCCTAGTTATTTTATTAAAGTCTGTTGTAATGTCCCCTCTTTTATCCCTCATCCTGGCGATTGAAATTTGTTCCTTCCTTTCTTTGGTTATGCTTCCAGAGATCTGTTGATTCTGTTTATCCTTTCAAAGAACCAGCTTTATATTTTTTCATAGCTGTCTTATTTTACCTCTCCTGAATCTCAGCTCTGAGTTTTCTTATTTATTTGCTTTTGCTATTTGTAGGACCAACTTGTTGTCTCTGCTCTAGTTGCTATCAATTTTGTGCAAGTATCTCAATCACCAGCCACTCCTCCTTTTACATGTATTCATGTATTGCTATGAAACATCCTCTGATAACTACCTTGGCTGTGTCCCAAATGACATGGTACACCATGTTCTCATTCTTCTTGGTTTCCAGAAATTTCCTTATTTCATCGATGATCCAGGCCAGTAACACTCATTTTGCAATAGTTATTCATCTTCCAATTGTTTGCCCCTGCTTCCTTCATCTTTCTTTTGTTGAATTCCAGCCTATAGCATAGTGGTCAGACGGAGAGGTCTATATGCTATCAATGTGCTTAAATTTATACAGGTTGGATTTATACCCCAACATGTAGTGCATCTTAAAATATATGCCAAGTTGGCTTGAAAAGGATGTGATTTTTTTTGTATTTGAGTGAATAGCTTTGTAAATATCTACCAGGTCAAATTGTCTAATTGCAGTGATTAGATCTCTAGCTTCCTTGTTGAGTTTCTTTCCCAGTGATCTATCTTCCTCAAGAAGCAGTGTGTTGAAGTCAACTTCTATAACTGTCGAGACTGTGATTTCTTTTTTCAACATTTGGAGCATTTGGTTGACATATTCAGAAGGTTTCTCATTTGGGGAATATATGTTTAAAATTTTTTGTGGTTCTTTGTCTACTGTTCCTGTGTCAGTCCATGTAGGCTAGAGGAACAAATTTCATAGACATGCATATTGATATAAGAAAAATGTTTATATATAAGAGAAATAGGACATTAAGAAAGCATCCCAATCCAGTCCAGTACAAAGTCATAAGTCCGATATTAACCCATATGCCTGATATCAGTCTATAAAGTCTCCTTCTGACTCACAAAATCACAGGTCAGTGGGTACAGAGTCCCGGCACTGGCAGGGGTCTCCCCAAGGCTCCTCACTTCCAGAACTCAGGGTTCATCAACTGCAGAACCAACTCATTGCTGGCGGGGGTCTCCATGTGGCCGCCCCAGATTCAGAGGTCTGGCTCCATCAGGGCAAAGCCGTGTTGTCTCTCTGCCAGCTCCTCCTGCTTCTTGGATGCTGCCATCTTGTCTTGTCATGATTCATGGTCTCTCAGACTGACTCCCAACAACTGGGGAAGATAGTTTCTCATCTTCATGAAGGAAATATTGCGAGATTTCCCAGAAGTCTCAGGAGAAAGTCATGCCCACATAGAGGTCTCATTGACTACTCAATGGCTATCTCCAGATTAACAGGCTAGACTCCATCCCTACATTTCAATCATATAATTAACATAAGCACATGACTGCCACAGACCACACCCTTGTTAATTTTATACTTTCATATAACTCTGTAACCATATGCAACCCTCAAATAAACAACAAAATCAAACCTATACCTAACAGGATAAAACTAAAATGCATGCAATTCAACATGTGTCACCATCATTTAAAAATAACATTCTATAAGTGAACCAAACAAAAGATATCCTGTGCCTTACAATTGTAGTTACAAAATATCTACTCCTTGATTCTATAAGCCTATGAATATATATTCCACCACCTATAAGAGTTTGCAAGCCATACTACCTCATTCCTTCATTCCCCCATTTTGGGTATCTAATTTCTATATTGCCCACTTACACCAACTCAGTGCTCTAAGGAAACAATCATATCTTTCAAAATGAAGAAGCTTCTTTCCAGTTGGAAACTCGTGAAGTGTGCATCCATTAGCGAAGTCAAATGAGAACAGGCTATCCATAAAGTCAGCTGCGATATGCACCAATTCACAGACTTAAATCACTTCTCTTTTTCTAGTCAGGTTCTGGTCAACTCAATGTGAGCTTTTCCACTTAGCCCTCAACATGCCTAGGTCTCTCATGCTAGGTCATGAACTTCAGACCAGTCAACACGCTCTCATCTTCTTTATTTACTGTGAACCAAGTCCACGAGTGTCAGTGGCCAAAGTCAACCCAGCTCTTTATTGCTGCATTTCTCCTACTTTCACCAACAAGTAGTATATCTGGGTGGTCACCTAACAAGCATTTCAGCTTGCCACAGGTTTCCTTTAACATTCAGTCCCTGAGAGGAGTTATCTTCATGGTTCCAGATTCCTTTGCTTCTAAAGACAATCACTAGTCAGGATTTTCTAAGGAAATAAGACTCTATGCTTCTTTATTGGTTAGTCTGACCTTCTCTCAGACTAAAAGTATCCTGTGTACTCAGATAGACTGGGTGGGGCTTCTTTTTTCAGAGAAGTCTTTCCAGGTGTGGCCTAACCCCATTTAAGCTCAAGGTAGTGTTAATCTCTTTAGAGATGTCTTTGATGCTAAGTCCTAAACACTCTAGAGGTCTATGCTTGGTTTGAGGTAACTGGATTTGCAAACTCTTTCCATACTTCCCAATAAACATTTCTATGCATTCTTATATTTACAATAACAGGCATAAAAATCAGTATAAACAGCATAGTCAGAAATCAAACTTAATTCTTAAAACAGTCCAGATCAATACTTAATAAGTTTATCTATATCCTTATCTAAACTACTGTTTACACAAAAACATTGACTTAGTTCTCTGAAGGCATCAAAACAGATCCCTGCTTTGGGTCAGGCATTCTGACCTTCTTAATGATTGTCCTTGAGCAGAATCCCCATTTTATAAAGGAATAACCAAAGACAGCATCCAAACAAAGTAATGGAAACTTTAACTTCCCACATTGTTTCCAGAATATAACTGAGTAAACTGCACGGACATAGCTGACTTCTGGTTAGCCAAAGAAGTAACAATACCACGAGGCGCAAGTCAAACATACATCTACTTTCCATCTTTATAATTTGTTCCTCTAGTACCCCACTTCTTAGGTACCATAATGTGTCAGTCTGGGTAGGCTAGAGGAACAAATTTCATAGACACGCATATCGATATAAGAAAAAGGTTTATATAAAAGAGAAATAGAACATTAAAAAAGCATCCCAATCCAGTCCAGTACAAAGTCATAAGTCCGATATTAACCCATATGCCCGATATCAGTCCATAAAGTCTCCTTCTGACTCACGAAATCACAGGTCAGTGGGTGCAGAGTCCTGGCACTGGCAGGGTTCTCCCCATGGCTCCTCACTTCCAGGGCTCAGGGTTCATCAACTGCAGAACCAACTCATTGCTGGCAGGGGTCTCCATATGGCCACCCCAGATTCAGAGGTCTGGGTCCATCAGGGCAAAGTCGTGTAGTCTGTCCGCTGGCTCCTCCAGCTTCTTGGAGGCTGCCATCTTGTATTGTCCGTGAT
>PVJH01031452.1:0-16243 GCA_004026705.1 Nesogale talazaci
GAATTTGCACCGTTTGATGAAGCTGCACAGTCACTAAAGCGTGCATTAGAAAAAGGGACTTGTTGATAAGTGTGAAGGTGTATGTAATTTTGAAGCAACAGCAAAAATAACCAAATAAATTTCATTCTTCCACAAATTGTGAAGCCCCCATGCGTGTGTATATATAATCATAAGTGTGTAAATATATGTGTGTATGCATCTCTGTGATTTTATGCACATAAAGCAGTGATTCTCAACCTGTGGGTTGCAACGCTTTTTGGGGTCAAATGACCCTTTCACAGGGGTTGCCTGATTCATAACAATAGCAAAATTGCAGTGATGAAGTAGCAATGACAATAATTTTATGGCTGGGGGGGGTCACCACAGCATGAGGAACTGTATTAAGGGGTCGCAGCATGAGGAAGGTTGAGAACAGCTGACATAGATAAATATATTCATACATATAAATAATAAAGCACATAGGAACACAATTATAAATACTTCTTAACCAAACACCCTATAAGACTGGATTTGTTGGTGTGCAGGATTGTAATCATACTCTCAGGGAACATTTTGTTTGGTTGGCAAAATATAGTCCATAAATCTATGCTCGACCTTGAAACTTGTGAGAACTAGAACTCAACAAGACTGCCTTGCTTTTCTGGGTCTCACAAATTGGATGGGGAGCCATCTTACTACTTTTTTTACTTCTCTTTTTAGTGGAAAATACTTGCGTTTTCCTTCTCTGAGAAGTTTCTGCCTTATACAAATTTTGACTTCTGCAGATTTCACTGTACATTCTAGTCTGAATCTGAGGTCTTGAAAGCCATCTAAGTTACAACTTTTGGTCGCTACTCACCTGGATTAAAAGAAACAGAAAGATATCAGAAACTCAAAGAAGAAAATAGTCTACAGAGAAAAAAATCAATATGAATTACTACTTAATCTGTTCTGATATCAGAAGAATGAAATGGAAATAATGAGGATCATTACACATTGTGTAGAATGTAACCAGCATCACTGAACATGTACCAAAATTTTTGAATGGGAATTTGACCTGCCATGGAAACGTTCACAAAAAACAGTAAAATATGCTTCTGTTAAAAAGAAAAACCCATTTATATCAATTCATTTCTCTCCATAATTCATAATGACTTGGTGAGAAGCTTCTTGTTTTGCTATAGGGAGTCCTACAGGAAGTGTATAAAATTCTTATCTTGGCACTGTCCCAGCCTCCCTTTGACCTTCTACAATAAAGTCCCATGACCTTTTGATGCTTCTATGTTTTCCCAAATTCCACTCTAAACACAAGTGCTGGAGCAGAAAATCCAATAGAGCTCTCCTGCAGTTACCTCAAAATTAAGGACCAAATCACAATGTGTGTTAAATAAAAGTAATTTTGGCCAACCAGCCTCCAGCAGAAACCCTGTACCCATTGTGCCCAGTTTATGTTCCTGGTGTTTGACACAACATGGTATTTAGGCACTGAGAGAACATAGTAGGAAAAGCCATCTCATACACAGAGTGTAAGTTGATTTCACCTTGATTTTTAATATACGATAGGTTCTATTCTATGTCATTCTATTGTCAATAACTTTGTGATAGGCCCCTTTTGACAAAATTAATCAAAATCCTATCTATACTTAGCATTTATTTGCATCCTGTGGTCATCATTGTTCTCCTCATCAACTTATTATAGCCAAACAATGTCATGAATGATATGTTAGCATTATTATAATTATTCATGTGATTTTGTATATTTGTATGTCTGCCTACCCCTTGTCTGTCATTTAGTCGTTGTGTGGTGGTTTGTGTGTTGCTGCGATACAAAAAGCTGTCCTTGATGTTTCAAAGGCCAGCAGGGTCTCCCAAATTGAACAGACTAAGAAAGCATTCAGACTAAAAAAGACAAGTCTGCTCCCCACTTCAGAAGAAGGCACTGTAAACTTTAAGCATAGCTTCAAGGCATTTTCAAATACCCAAAACCTAAACAGAGAAAACAGAACATTGTCAGAGATAATGGCCCCTCTGATGGCCCCTCAAGTCCAAGGGCACGTGAAATGTGGATGAAGAAAAGATGACCTCTTGAAGTGGAGTCAGCCCTGGTGGCAAGAGTCCCATAAAGGCTGAGGGGTGGAGCCTTCAGGGTCTTCATTTGCTGATGGAGGATGACTCCAGGTAAAGAGAAAATCTCCTAATGATTTGAACCTAGAATGCATGAAGCATGAATTTAGGAATATTGGAAGTGGTCATAAATGAAATAGAAAGTATGAAGATTGATATCCTAAGCACTAGTAAACTGGAATGGAATGGGATTGGTCATTTTGAATCAGAATATCATATGATTCACTAAGCTGAAAATAACACAATCAAGAGAGCCTTCATTGTCAGAAAGGATCTTACTAAATCCATCATGAAGTATAGTATCTATCCTCCTTTAAAGAAATCAATACAGCTATTGTTCAAATTTATGCACCAATTACAACAAACTAATGCTGGAGAAATTAAAGAATTCTACCAATGATTTTAGTCAAAAATTGATTAAACCTGCAATTAAGATGCATTGATGCACTTTGGTGATAGGAATACAAAAGTTGGAAACAAAAAGGAAGGAGCAGTAGTTGGAAAAAATGGAGTTGGTGATAGAAATGAGGCTGACGATCATATGACAGAAATTTTCAAAACCAATGAAGTGTTCACAGAAAATACCTTTTTTCTTTTTTTAAGGACCTTCTTTTATTATTATTTTAATCATTTTATTGGGGGCTCAGACAACTTTTATCCATCCATCCATCCATTGTATGTCAAGCACATTTGTACCCTTGTTGCCACCATCATTCTCAAAACATTTGCTTTCTACTAAGTCCTTAGTATTAGCCCCTCATATTCCCATCCCTTCCCATTCGCACCTCCATCATGAGCCCTTGACAATACAATTCATATATTGTTATTATTTTGTCATGTCATACACTGTCTGATGTCTCCCTTCACCCACTTAGGGCCTGAAAGATGGTGAACTATGCCCGGGCAGGGTGAGGACAGAGAAAATTCTGGTGGAGGTCCATAGTGGTCCTGATGTGCAAATAGCTTTTTTCAATAACACAAGATGTTTCACAACATATAGACTTCTCCAGATGGAATACACAGAAATCAAATTGCCTATAGCTTCAGGGATAGCAAGCATTTAATGGGTGGCAGGGGAATGGGGAGGGGACCAGAAGTGGTAAAAGGGAGATGATGTCAAGGAAACCAGGAAGAAATTGTATATTTGAAAACTGATGATGGAAGTGATGGTACAATTCTGCATAATGTGATTGAGCAATGCAATGACATGCCATTTGTGTTAATACCCAAGTAAAAATAATTTTAAAAACCAAACAAACATGAATCCAGGAATGAGGTTTAGGCTTACACTAAATCCTAGCTTCAACTTAAGAACAAGTATTCCTTGCATCACAGCACTCACAGGTTGATGCTTGCCCTCAGGAAGAGAAAATAACAAAATGTGATGAAGAAATTAGATGGTGCCTGGCTATTAGATAAAATACCATCTGGGGTCTCCAAACAAGCTACTATCTAATTGAGATGTCAACTAAGTCCATATAGAAGAAGCACACCATCATGAGTCAATGGAGGATTGTGACATATATAATCTGAAGTCGAAGGAGGGATTCATACCAGAACCTAAAGTGTGAGAATCTATTTTGCAGTAGGCTATGGATAACAATGGAAGCCCAAGATCCATTTGTGGACCTACATAGGAAATAAGCCTCTGGTGAACTCTCTCTACCCACAATTGAAGGATAGGAGGGAAGTGGTTAAAAAACAGAGAGAATTTGAGAATTGATTATCGAAGATCAAAGGTATTAATTTGACTTGAACAGTTAAAGTTTTGTCAGCAGATCTCCCTTATGCTGCAGGTTGAACCTAATTTGGTTTCCATAATTTTATGCATTTCTGGTTTGTTCTGTTTTGTTTGGTGTTTGTTTGTAACCATAGGGGTATCTCAGAAGAGTTAGGCCATTGGGAGCCAGCCCCTTGAAGTTTTGCTATAGTTTGTTTTTAATTTATCAGTATCTGAAACCCAGGAATAATGAAACTACAGAGATAGCAAGTAAAATAAGGGATTTGGGGGGAAAAGGGTACGGTCATGGAGGAGGAAGGGAAGATGATGTAAAGGAGTCCATGTATATAAGAAAGGTTTGGAAACTGATTGTGGAAGCAAATATACAATTCTGCTGGACCTGATTGAACTATGGAATGATATGATATAAATTAATTCCCAATTAATAATAATAAAGTATTTGAAAGGATGTGTAGAAATCAGAATCTTTGCACATTCCTGGTAGAGAAAAAAAAAGTTAAACATTGAATCATCACGTTATTGTGCTGTTAGATTCCATTGATTTCGTTCTGATTCGGAGTGTTCCTAAGGACAGCATAATAAAACACAGCCTAGTACTGTGATATCCCCCACTGTCGCAGTCACTGGTCAGTCCTTGTCAAGAGTTTTCCCTTTTTTCATTGTCTTTCTGCCTTACGAATCATGATATCCTTTTCTCTTATAACAAATCCAAAGTGGGTGAGATAAGTCTCACTGTACCTACTTCCAAGGAGCATTTGGCTGTACCACTTTGAAGACAGATTTATTTGTAATTTTGCAAATCTACGGTACTTCGAATATTTCTCACCATCATCATACTTCAAATTTATCGATTCTTTATTCAATTTCTTCGTTAGAGTCCAACACTCACATGCTATGAGGTCCCTTAAAGTCCCATCGCTTGAGCTAGATACACCTTAGCCCTCCAAGCAACCTCCTGACTTTTCATCACGTTAAAGAGTCTTGTGCAACAGATTTACCCAATGCAAAGTGTTTTTTAAGCTCTTGACTGTTGCCTGCATGGGCACTGATTATGAATCCTGGCAAGATGAACTGCCTGACAGCATCATTCTTTCCTCCATTTATCATGGTGTTACCTATTGGTTCAGTTGTGAGAGTTTTGATATTTTTTTTTTAACACAGAGTTGTAATCCACACTGAAGGCTGTATGCAATCCATGATCTTCATCAGCAAAGACTTCAATTCCTCCTCACTTTCAGCAAGCAAGGTTGTGTCATCTGCATATCTACCACAAGCTAATAAAACATTCCTCCAATTCTGATACCAAATTCTTCTTCAACTATTCTAACTTATCCAATTATTTGCTCAGCATACAAATTTGATAAGTATGGTCAGAGGAATCAACCATGAGACAGAGTTTTCTGGATTTTAAACCATGAAATATTTCCTTGTTCTGTTCACACAACAACCTCTTGATCCATACACAGGTTGTCATATGACCAAGAAATTCAATCATTGATATATACCAAGATTTTTTAAGAGGAATTCAAGCATATACTTGTACAGTAATGTTCATTGCAACATTATTCACAATAGCCCAAAGGTGGACACAACCCAAGTGTCCATCGACAGGTAAATGGGCAAACAAAATGCAGCATAGTCAAATAGTGCAATATTCTTTATCCGTAAAGATAAATGAATTTCTGATATACACTACTGCATCTATGAACCGTGAAAATATTATGCTCAGTAAAATAAACCATACACCAAAAGACAAATGTTGTAGGATGCTACATACATAAATTATTTAGGATAGACAAATGCATAACTACAAAATATTATTAGTGACTTACAAAGACTGGGGGAAGGGGGTATTGGAGAGTTATTACTTAAAGAGTGCCAAGTTTTTTGCCTAGGATAAAGTATGGAAAACTTCTTTTGAAATAGTAGTGATGATGGTAGTACAATATGATGAATGTAATTTATGTCACTCAATTGTAACCCCCCCAAAGTGGAAATTTTGACATTGTATATATTTTGCCACATTAATTTTTTGGAAGAGTGGAGTGAGAGATCTTATAGAGAGAGCTATCTCACATACTTCATGTTATGAAAGAAAATATTCAGGATATTTGGTATTTCAAAGGTAGTAAAATACCTCAAGCATTATATGAATTTTAAGAGGCCTTCACATATGAACTCATCATTTAGAGTATAGCAGAACAATTCTAATTATTGGTAGGATTAACAAGACTTCACTCTGGAAATAATGGCTTTGGAGTCAAGTTTGGGAAATAGAACATATGTTTGCCTTTTCTGAGAAACCTTGATTCTGAGAAGTTCAGTGGTGACCAATCTGTTCAATAGTCCTTAAATCTGAGATGAACTGTGATATCCTCTTTGTTTCTTCTCCTCTTCCATCCGCCCATCCTTCATTTCTTCCTCATTTCCTCCTTTCATTTCTTCTCACCTCTTCCTCTTCTATCTTTCTTTCATTTTATATTCAGAACACAAGACTAAATGAGAAACATTCTTACTGGGAAAGTCTAGTCTAACAAAATGCTTTGTTTCAGGAAACAGAACAGAATAGCCAAAGATGTTTGGAAACCACAAAGCCCTCCAAGGGAAGGAGTCCTAAAGCCTCCAGGGAAGGATGCCGGGTGGGATAGGGGGTTTGGGGTCGCTAACCCCTAGGTCAGCAGCTTGAAGCCCCTGATCACTCTGTCGGAGAAAGAAGAGGCTTTCTATTCCCAGAAAGTCTTACAGCCTCAGAACCCCCAGAAGCAGTTCTAGCATGTCTTACAGGACCACTGAGTCAGAATTGACTTGATGGCGGGGAGTCTGGCTTTTTCCCTTTGGAGTGTCATTCACAAAGATGGCACTGCAGGTCTCTGCGTTCTCTTCTGGACAAAGGAACAGAACATGCTTGCTAGTATTGATGTAAGAATTCATTATGTTAATTCATGTAAGATGTGTAGACCATGCCACACACATATTAAGGACTCAAGAACTATGAATGTTTTTGTTGTGTGTTAGTCAATTAATTCCCACTCATAACGACTCTAGAAGACAGTGTCAAACTGCCCCATGGGATTACTTAGGCTGTATTCTTTACAAGAGCAAATCACCAGATGTTTTCTCCTGCAGAGCAGTGCGTGAGGTACTTTCCATAAGCAGCCGAGCCTCCACCATTTTGTCACTAGAATTTCTTCAGCACATCTCAGCTATTGTTAGCATGTTATTATAATTACTATTATGATTAATTAAGTAATGAAGCTGACCATGGGGCTAGCTCTGAATGAGGCTTCTTTGAAATGTTAACTGGGGTATAGGTTTCAGGACACTTTGGTGGTGAACATTTTTTTAGTAAACAAATGAACTGATTGCCCCCAGGGCATGCTAATTTTAAAATGTGTTTAAATGACCTCTCTTACTGTTACATGGGGTGGGGGGGGCAGCTGTTTGCAATTATAGCTGCATATGTGGTCCACAGGTATGCCAGGGCTGGGGGATCTGGCTTCTTGTGAAATGTTTTCAAGTAACTTGCTGCCACATAGCACTCGGCAGCCAAACCACACCAAATGGAAATGTACTAAAAGAGATGGGCAGAGGGAAGCACTCCTTTCAAAACAGAAAAGTGACTCATGCCCATAAAGTATAATTACTATGGTAATTCTTTATATATACTGCCCAATCACAGAGAAGAGCAAGAATGGAGGAGGGATCGAGAGGTGCACTCCTGTGAGCTGTTTGTTCATGAGTCCATTCTTGAGAAAGTCTGTTGCTTTATTTTTACGTAGGCTTCTTAATTCTTTTGTGAGATGGCTGGAATGCAAGTTGGTATTGAAAAGCAAGAGCTTCTCAGCTGTGTCGGAAAGTCTATCTCCTTCACTGGGTACTACAGATCCCAGACACAGACGGGGCTCCCCCTACAGGAGATCATCTTTCTAAAATAGATAGAGGGTTGGGGGTTTTATTTTGCTTTGTTTTAAAATTAAAACCAAACAAATCATTCTCTAAAGTAGGTATCAGAAATAAGTCATCTTAGTGAGCTAGTGCTACTGTCATAGAAATACCAGAAGTGGACGGTCTTAACAAACAGGCATTTATTCACTCAAAGTAGACTCTGAATTCAGATTGCCAGTGCCAAGAGAAAGTTTTGTTCTTTCTACTGCCTCTAAAGGAAAGTCTATGGGCCCAGTGACCCTTGGGTATTTCCATGTGTCTTTGTGTGACTCCTCCGGGATCCTGGAAGTTCTCAATATGGGAAACCTGAAGCCAAAGGATAAAGTTTTCTCTGGGCTTCCTTTCCTACAGGTCATTGGGTTCCTTTTATCTGCTCATTGCTTGATCTCTCTTGCATCTCAGTAGAGACTACCTAATCTTGTAGACTGCATCCTGTCTCATGACGATAACTGCCCGTAAACCTGCCTCAGAGCCCTGATACCACAGTGGGCTATGCACTGAACTTCAAACCACAGGGTCAGAGGTTTGATCTGACCAGCCACTCCAATGGAAAAAGATGAGACTATCTACTCCCATAAAGATGTAAAGACTTGGAAATGCAGAAGAGCTATTCTCCCCTGCTCTGTAAGGAATCCATGCAATAGCAGTGAGCTTTAGGAGCACTGAGGGTGTCATGGGTTACACATCTGGCTGCTGTTAGAAAGCACCAGCTGCTCCTATCTGGTCTCCCTGAGTACACGTTGATTTAGGAGGAGTTCTAACCTCATCTCATTTAATACCAGGGCATCTGGGATTTGCGATACATATACTAATGACATCAGCTTACAAAATGGAAGGTAATTCCATAATACTGAACACCAAGGTCTATCTAAATGGACACATACTTTGGGGGAGGGACACACATTTGGGAGGAGGCTTCTTTGGCATATGAATTGAATGCATAACATAAGCCTTTCATCATTATAAAAGATCTCAACTCTTAGACTATGGAAACGGCTATTTGGAAAATTCCTTAAGAGCAATTTCCCATTCATGACCCAGAGGCTGATTCAAACTCGCCACACACATTGCTCTTTATGAGGCCTTAACCCAGTTGTTCATTTTCCCACACATGCCAATTCCCCCCATACCACCATGTGCATAACCAGGAACGAGAGCTGCAATCATGAACCCTAAAGATTGATACCTGCCTAGAAGGTACAGAATCCTGTAGAAGAGCGGAATCAATATGAGTAGATACGAATTTATTTCAAAGAACTGGTGTATATCTCAACACTCATTGCCTGTGAGTTGATGCTGACTCAAAGAAGCCCTGTGATAGAGGATTTTATGTCAGTGTGCCTGGGCCAGGATTATCAATAGTTTGAACGTGGAAACCCAGCAATCCTCCTTATCAGCAAATAATCAGAGAAGCTGGATTCTATGAAGAGGAATGAGGCCTTAGGATGGGAGGAACATTTTATCCACAACCTTCGATATGCAGATGACACAACCTTGCCTATACAAGAGGACTAAAGTTCTACCCTATCCTACAGGGTGGAGTCAACTTAGAGGAAAAAGTGAGGAGGATTTAAGCACTTGCTGGTAAAAATCGTGGATTGCAGCCTTCCTTCCACATAGACTGTAACTCAATGTAAAGACCGAAGTCCTCACAACTGGATCAATGGGTGATATCGTGAAATATGGAGAAGAAATGTAAATCCTCAATGTAAAGAAGACAGAAGTCCTCACAACTGGATCAATGGGTGATATCATGAAATATGGATAAGAAATGTAAATCCTCAATGTAAAGAAGACCGAAGTCCTCACAACTGGATCAATGGGTGATATCATGAAATATGGAGAATAAATGTAAATCCTCAATGTAAAGAAGACCAAAGTCCTCACAACTGGATCAATGGGTGATATCATGAAATATGGAGAAGAAATGTAAATCCTCAATGTTTTCATCTTGCTTGGACCCACACTCAATGATCATGAAAGCAGCAATCAAAAGGTGTACTGTTTGGGATAAATACCTTCATCTGGGTAGACTCGAGAACTATTCATAAATATGCATGTGTGTGTAAGAAAGAGGTTTATATACAAGAGCAATTGAACATTGAGCCCAGTCCAGACGATGTTCCTAAGTTCAATATTAACCCATATGCCTGACAGCAATCTGTGAAGTCCTCTTCAGACTCATGAAACACATGCAATGATGCCGATTGCAGGATAATTCCAGGTCAGTGGTTAGAAAGTCTTTGGATCCAACGGTGTTGTAAGTATCTCAGCACTGTGAGGGGTCTCCCTAGGGTAATTCCAGTTCCTGTGGTTGCATCAGAGTCGGTCTATGTGGCTTCTCCTCAGGGATGTTTCACAGAAAGTGAGCAGAGAGAGGGAGGTGTCTCCTGCCTCCGAAGAGGAAGTGCTGGATTTCCCAGAATTCTCAGGAAATGGTCATATTCACAAAGAGGCCTCATTGACTAGAATATGATTGACAGACTAGACTCCACCCCTACATGCTTAATCCTTAAATTGACAGTTATATGACTGCCACAGTAATATGCTTCACAAGACCTCTTTCAAGTGATGAAAACCATTGATGTTTTGAGGACTAGGTTGCCCCTGACCCAAACCATGGTGATTTTCAGTCACCTCATATGCATGTGAGAGTTGGACATTAAATAAGGAAGACTGAAAAAAAAATCAATGTACTCCATGAATAGTTTTGTGTGTCCAATATGATAAATCTATGCTAGCAGGGCTGAGCCCCAGTGGCATAGTGTTTGTGTATGGGACTGCGGGCCACTGGGTTGGAGGTTCAAATCCAGCAGCAAGACTGGGCCTCCTACTCCCACCACCAGAGGGCAGTGATGCCCCCAAAACCAAAAATATATATCTATACTAGCATACCAATTTTATTAATCCTTCGGGTGACTTCTATATCAAAACAGGTCTGCTTTTCAACTTAATTGCATAAAAATCATCACTTAGTCCAGTGAACCAACCAAATAAACTACTAAACCCCCTTCTAATCTCTTGAGTAGAAACATTGAATAAAGAACCTGTGGTTAATGGCACCATATAAATAAACTTTGACTGATCCATCTTTGTATTTGTAATCATTGCAACATATTCCAACACACTTAATAACCATTCCCATACATTTTCCTCAGATACCTGACTGTATATATTAGAAAAATCAACCAGACCTCCCTCTGGATTCACATTTTCTACTTTGCCTCTTGGAATTCACTGGAAGTAAAGTCTATTTACAGGTGTAGAAGCAAAAATGGGTAGTGGGGTAGACCCTGGAGATATTCAGCAAGGTTTCATATCCTGCCTGGGCAGCACCCCGAATACCGCTGCAGGTAATATCTCAAAGAAAGACTCTTCAGGCACAGCCAGGTTGATCTCATGAGAGAAGAGTGGAAGGGATAATTGTTTGGGAAGAGTGGTTCAGCAGACAACATTGGAGTAATCATTTCAGGTCGGAAGAAGAGGGTTGGTTTTACTGGCAAGGGTCATTCAACAGAATTTAGGGCATCAATGCCCCCAAGCTTTCTGATTATCTGCCTAGATGTGCCCTTCTCAAGTTTTAAGATCCCATTTCTTCCTAATGGATGCCTTCACATTAACGGCAAGCAACATTTGAGGTTAAAGATTCAAGTGGTATTGTAATTATATCACCCTCATGATAAGACTCTGGGTCTGGTTTTTGGCATTTTCACTCTTTTACTACAAGGAGTCAGGATTTCTTTCAGGCCACAATTATCAAGCTCATTTCCACCCTACCCTCCTTAAAAAAAACAACAACACCTATTTATCTAGTGAAAATGAACCAATCAACTAGTTTCCTTATATTTGTCATTCTAATGAGCTGTAGGAAAGTACCAAGTATATAATTATCCAGAGTCTTGCTTTTCACAAATTTTTTTTATCTAGGGCTTGTGATATCTTGCATATTTCTATTTACACTTTTAACCAATAAGTAGTAATATCCCATTTACAAATGGGAGCAGATTCATCCCAACTATCCTGACTTGGAAATAATTCAGAAAACACATCCATACCATTTGTTTCTAGAACACTATTGCTACCAAATGTCTTGCGTTCGGTTTTCCAGAGGAGCAAAACCACTGAAGTATGTATGTGTGTGTAACTAGATAGATAGGGGAATATACAGATATACCTGGAGAGAACAGAATGTGCATTTTTGTAGAAAAGACCCACAAAGGGAAGCAGCCAGTTCACATCCCAAGAAGAGGTGGTCAGAGAATGTAACTCAGACATAGGACTGAGTAAGTGTGAATTTTGCCAGAACACTAAGGGGGGGATAGGGGGTGTCTATAAAGGTATGGAAACATTCTGTTATCTTTTAATTCCATTTTTCCACAGACTTTTTGAAGTGTATATGTTGGATAAAGACCACAACTCCAGGGAAAATTCCCTTTCTCCTGACTGGTTGCACACATCAGATCACAAACTGCAGGATGATTGTAAAATGTTTGCCAAACCATGGGGAATCCTAACCTAGCCAAGGTCACACATAAATGTGACCATCATATTATCCCAAACAAAATATAATGTTTCAGCAAAACACAGAATTCAACAAATGCTGGTGAAGGTGTGAAGAGACTGAAATCTTCCTACAATGCCAATAGTACTATAAAATGGAGAAACCACTGGAAAATGTAGAAGGCGCCCTTTAAAAAGTACAAAATAGAAATACCATATGACTCAATAATCTTTCTACTTGATATATATCCTAGTAAAATAAAAAAAACTGCATCAAAAATGTGCATATGCAGCTCTTTCTGCTGACATCTTGGTTCCATGTTCCCTGTACAAGGTAGCCGGTGATGTCATAGAAACCATCCCTGCCATAGCGCAGGAGTTGCCACAGCCTCAGGTGAGACAGGATCCGGAACTGAATCTGAAAGTGATGAGTCAGTACCAGAACTTGAGGAGCTGGATTCCACACAGGCAAGCACATAAAAATACCAGCTGAAATCGATAAGGAACCAGTCAGTAAAGCCAAAGCAGAGTCTGAGTGAAAAGGAGGCACACGAGACTATGTCCAAATGGAGTCTTTGGCAAGTCACAGGGGTTAAAATCAGCATCCGGAAATCTAAGAATGTCCTCTTTGTCATTACAAAGCCAGAGGTCTACAAGAGTCCCCCTTCAGATACCTATATAAGTTTTGGGAGAAGCCAAGCATGAGGGTTTATCTCAGCAAGCAGAGCTAGCAGCTGCTTAGAAGTTCAAGGTGTAGCAGTTGTGAACATTCAAGGAAACACACAAAACTCCAACTGTATAAGAGAAGAGTGAGGAGGAAGAGGTTAATGAAGCAGGTGTGGCCATTACGGACATCGAATTGGTTATGTCACAAGCAAACATATCAAGAGCAAAGAGAGTTGAACCCTGAGGAACAACAGTAATGATATGTTAAATGCTATTATGTAATTAACAATATAAGCATTTGGAAACAAATATCTTCTTATTTTTTTGATGATTCAGAAGAGTAACTGCAGTTTGATTTGAAATTTGAGCTGTTTCTACCATTAATAAATATATGACTTGTTGGATTAAAAGAATAGACATATGCACCCTATGTTCATCATAGTACTAGTCACAATAAGAGAAAGATGAAAACAACCCCATATCCATCAATGGAAAAGTGAGCGTAGCTGATATGTGCTTGATGTCAATCTCATGATTGGAAGTCTAGGGGTAGAGTCTAGCCTGCTAATCTGGAGATAGCCATTGAGTACCCAATGAGGCTTCTGTGTGGGCATGGCTTTCTCCTGGAATTCTGGGAAATCTCGTGATATTTCCCTCATGGAGATGAGAGGCCATCTCCCCAGTTAAGTCAGTCACCTAGAGGATGAACTGTGGACAAGATAAGATGGCAGCATCTGAGGAGATGGAGGAGCCGGAGGAGAAGCCACAAAGTCTTACTCTGATGGAACCAAACCTCTGAAGCTGGAGAAGTCACGTGGAGATCCCTGCCAGCGCTGAGTTGCTTTTACCACCACTGGATGCTGTTGATAGACTCTGAGCCCTGGAAGTAAGGAGGTAAGGAAATAAGTAAGGAAAGTAAGGAAGTAAGGAGGCTGGGGGAGACCCCTGCCAGTGCCGGATTCTGCACCCACTGCTCTGTGACTTCATGAGTCAGAAGGAGACTTTATGGACTGGTATTAGGCATATGGGCTAATATCAGACTTATGGCTTTGAACTGGACTGGGTTGGGATGCTTTCTCAATGTTCCATTCCTCTTGTATATAAACTTTACCCTTATAGCCATATACATGTCTATGAATTTGTTTTTCTAGTCTACCCAGACTAATACATTGAGTGAAAAACAAAACAAAAACCTATGATACCTACACTCAATAGAGTACTATGCAACATTAAAGAATAACAATGAATCTGTGAAACACCTGCTAACATGGATGGGTGTACATAAAGGGTATTACAGTGACTGAAATTAGTCAATCATAAAAGGTCAAATATTGAATAAGAACATTGTTCAGTCCATAAAAGATTTTTACACTAAAAGAAATATTATTTGATGGTTATCAGGAATGGGAGGAGAAGGCAAGGTAAAATTACTGACTGGAGGGTAGACAATATTAACTTGGGTAAAGGGGAACGCAATATACAATAAGAAGGAGGTCAGCAAAATATGATGGAAGCAAGGGGAAGACAAAAACACTGAAAGAAATGCAAGAGTTGAAGTTCACAGAAGTAAATGCTGTTAAATGCGTAATTTTGCAATAACAGTGATCTATCGTTAGGCGCTTAGATAGACACACATGCAGGTTGCACAAGCATGGGAAATTAAGTAGAAATACACCAATAAATAGGCATACACATATAGTTTTGACAGGAGATATTTGTATATATGTATTTTCGTCTGCCGAAAATGTATTTATAGATGCAGTACACCAAGGGGAAAATTAGGGAAGCATCTTACATATAACCATGAAGGACTAAATAAGTCCCTAGTGCAGGGCCTCAGAACCATGGTCTAGGGAGACACCAAGGTCTATTGGTATAGCATAGTTGACAAAGACAATCTTTCAGTACCTAGGGTCTTCAAAATTCTTTAGAAACCATCCAAAGTGCAACAATTGGTCTCTAAATATCTACTGCAAAGAAGAGTAAAAATAATGTTAAATCAAAGATGTATGGGAAAAATTCACCCAGTAGTCCCATGGGTCATGCAGACCTCAAGCTGCAGGATTCTTAAACCCAAAGGTTATATAGTGCTTTGCTACAGCTATCAACTGCTCTGAAAGGGATCCCATGAAAAGGCTCCAGATAGAGGAGGAGGAAAAATGTGAAACAAAACTCAGAATTACTTTTTAAAAACCTGCTTAGTGGGCCCCCTGAAATTATGCCTCTTAGTTCTTTTCAAGTCTGAAAATAAACCCAACTCCATATAATGTTAAAACAACCAACCATTTGAGACCAAAATGACAGCATTTAAACCTAGGGACCATATTGAAAGAGTTAGGAAAGGAAAAATGGACATAGGAAACATAGGGAGGAAGTATGATAAGTGATTAAGCAAATTACGTGTGAATTGTTGAACCTTCGTCCAATCCACAATGAAATGATAAATAAATAAATAAATAAATAAATAAATACAGTAATGAATTTATGCCATGTGTGCATATGCCACCCCTCGTGGTTATAACCCAGACTAAAACTTTAAACTTATTGGCAACATATGGTATGTTGGAATACTGTGGAGAATAATAAAGCATACAGATCAACTAAAGTTTGCCAATTGATTTTTTTCTACTTTATGTTATATAACTATGTGGTATAACGTCAGACGATTAAATAGCATACATTTATTTTCTTATTTCTTTATAATTTCCTATCTTTGTTATCTTGAAACAAAGAAGGAAGAAATACAGAAGAAAGGAACTGTAGTGTGTTGATTAATTTTATGTATCAGCATGGCTCAGCTATTCTTCTCAGTATTGTCCCATTTTCCTCCATCTTGTGAGCTTATGTAAAGGTAGTTTCCTTGACGATGTGGTCTGCATCCAAGATCTATGGACAGTCTGACGAAGCTCATTCACGGAATCCAACTCTTCATGCCCTGGCTTCCAATTCTTGGGGTACCTGCCGGTAACGAACCACTTAATCTGTTGATTTTGGGTGGTGGTTGAGTTTATTCATTGATTTGGGTGTGGTTGTGCCATGAAAAAAAGGCTCTCGTTCCCTTCTTGTCTTTGTCTCTGTGGGTGTGGGATGCTGGCCCCTCCCCCAACCTGTTCTCTGCCACGCCCACTTCTACCGATGGGGTCGATCTGACTCTGGTTGCATCCAACTCTGTAGCTCTCTCTTTTCTTGCATCCTTCCATGTGTCCACGCTGTCCTCATGGTTGGATGCTTCATGGTAGGAACTGTTTACCCAGTTGGAGACAAGACCAGTACTCCCCCCTCCTGGGT
>PVJH01031453.1:0-23742 GCA_004026705.1 Nesogale talazaci
GCTCAGTCTACTTGATTATCCTTAGGACCAAGGAACTCACTACCAAATGAGGAAGCTCTTTCCACTCTTCTAAATGATCGTTATCTAGATGATAACCCACAGGCACTCAAATACGCAATTCTCTATGAGAGTTAAACTCTGTGGTCTGAGCAAAATTACCCATCAAGAGCTCTACATGCAGACCAGCTGGTTCACCCGACGTTATCAGGGGCCGTTGAGCTGGTGCCAGCTCAGAGCGGCCCTTGTGCACGTGAACACGAAAGGCTACCTTGGGCACGTTGTCAGGAGAGACCAAGCCCTAGAGAAAGGCTTCCTGCTTCGTATAGGGACAGCGAACAAGAGGAAGACGTTCGACAACAATGATCGACGTGGCGCTGCACCGACGGGCTCCAACATCAGGACAATGGCCAGGGGGGCACTGGACCTGGCAGTGTTTCATTCTGTCGTACGTGAGGTCACTGTGAGTCGGAACCACAGCAGCAAGACATTACCTGGTCCTGGGCCATCCTCACCACCACTGTTTCTGCCACAGGGCCCATCCAACTCGCTGTTTTCCTGGCCCTCTAGGTTACCCTCGCCTCTTCCCAGGGCTGGTGTCTCCTCATAATGTGGCCAGAGCACGAGAGACAAAGACTTGCCGCCTTCACTTTGAAGAGCTGCACTAGCTGTGCCTCTCCCAAGGCAGCTGGTTCCTGGCAGATGAGATCTTCTTCACCAACACTACAACGGAAAGGTGCCATCTGAAGTCATCAAAAATTACCCTGGCCTGGGTCAGGGGCACCTTCGTCCTCAAAATGACAGCTTTGCCTCATAACACTTTAGAGAAGCCTTCTGCAGCAGATGTGCCCAGAGCAACAAAACGCTGCTTCCCTGAGCGTTGGTTCTGACCCTGTGAAATGAGTGAAATGAGATCCCTGACAACACTTTCTCCACCTGTCGTGATATTGCTGGCTGGCCCCGGCATGAGGACTGTTGTTCTATGTCGAGGTATTCTAAGCCCCCTTTGCTGTCAGCTAACAGGTGCTGTGCCACCTGCATATCACAAGCTATTGGGCTGAGCCCCGGTGGCGTAGTGGTTGTGCGCGGACTGCGGCCCACTGGGACGGAGGTTCAATTCCAGCAGTGGGGCTGGGCCTCCTACTCCCACCACCGGAGAGCGGTGATGCCCAAAAAACAAAACAAAACAAAACAAGCAAAAAAACATATCGCATGCTATTTTGGAGCTCCCTCCAAGCTTGCTACCACATTCTTCTGCAGATTGTCCAGTTTCTTGGGTTATGCACTTGACATACAGATTGGTTAAGTATGGTAAGAAGACACCCAGATGCGCACCTTCCCAAGGTCAAACCATTCCATATCCCTGATGACTGCCTCTTGATCCACATACGGGCTCCACAGGAGCATAGCTAAGTGTTCTGTCGCTCCCATTCCTCCCAGGGCCATACATCCACTGTTGCATAGTCAGTGAAACAGATCTGGTACTACTACCTTCCACCCCAAACCCATGTGACATCAGTAATCATATTCCTCATTCTGTAACTCCCCATTCCATCAACTTTTCTGAATCCTCCGTGCATTTCTGGAATTCTTCTGTTGATGCACAACCCCAACCACTGGTGGAGTATCTTTGGCAAGATAGTTTGCATGTCATGTCTACGACAGCTGACAATTTCTGTCTCCTGTTAGACACCTTTCTTTGGAACAGACACGAATAGCCATCTCTCACAGTCAGTTGGCCAGGTAACTGTCTCCCAAATTTCTTAGCACGAACTAGCGAGCATTGCCAGCATCTCATCCATTTGTGGAAACATCTCAAATGGCATGCTGTCAATTCTTGGAACCTTATTTTTCACCGGTGCTTCCAGTGCACCTTGGATTTCTTCCTTCCCTGCCTCTTGAAATGGTGAAACATCTCCCAGTTCTTTTGGGGAACAGGACCTCTGTCTGTGTATCTCTCCCACCCTCCTTGGATGCGCCCTTTATCATTCAGGGCATCGCCCCTTCAAAACCCAAACCAAACTCACTGCCATAGAGTTAATGCCAGCTCTGAGCTGCCCAACTGAGCAAGGGGGAGTTGCCCCTGCTTCTGAGACTGTAACTCTTCACAGTAGTAGGAACCTCGTCTTTCTCCCATGGTTTCACACTGCTACTCTTGAGGATTGCTGGCCCACAAGTAACCACTGCACCCCCAGAGCTCCAGGTATATTGGCCCTAGAACACTTTAATATTGCACGTCAAGGCTTGAACTTTTTCTTTCAACTTGAGGAATGCTGAGTAGGTCCCTTTTCTAACTCCAGGATGTTTTCTAGATCACTATAACACTTGGTCTTCTCAAGTCACTGTGTTAGGCCGGGCTGACTGGAGAAACACGTCTAGAAACACTCACCTATATATGAGAGACAGACTTAGAACAAAGGGTAAGTAGATACTAAGACACCCCGGCCCAGGCTAGATTAAACCCCATATTACCCCATAGGTCCAAGACCAGTCCATAAATTCCTCTTCAGACTCACATAGCCACCCACAAAGATGCCGAACGCAGGATGAGCACAAGCCGGTGGGTAAGAAATCTTACAGATTCAATGGTGATGGAGATCTTATGGGTCCATGTGGCTTGTCAACAGAAATGGTGAAGCAGAGAGAATGTGGTTCTGCCTCCCAGGAGAAAATGAGGACGTTCCCAGAATCCTCATGAGAAAGCCACACCCACAAGGAAGCATCATCGAGCTGTGACCTGATTGACAGGCTAGACTCTAACCCTTCACCCTTAATCTCCTCAAGTTGATACAAGATTATGTAACGGGCTGAGCCCCGGTGACATCGTGGTTGTGCGCGGGACTGCAGCCCACTGGGATGGAGGTTCAATTCCAGCTCCACAGGAGCAAAGGCTGGGCCTCCTACTCCCACACCAGAGGGCAGTGATGCCCCCCCAATAAAAGATTATGTAACTGTCATAGTCACTCTTTAAATCTTCTGTTTAGCTCTATGATGGCATCATTTCTTACATGCACTTTTGCAACTGTGTTCAAGAGCAAGTTTCAGAGTTTTTCCTAATATCCATTTGGGTCTTGTCTTTCCGATCTTTTTTTTTTTTTGGGGGGGGGGGTTGGTAATCACTGCCTTCTGGTGGGAGTGGGAGGCCCAGCCTTGCTCCTGGAGAGCTACTGCTGGATTTGAACTGCCAAGCCAGTGGGCCGCAGTCCCGCACTCAACCCCTACACCACCAGGGCTCAGCCCCTTTCCTATCTTTTAAATGAAATTCCTTCATTCTTTATACAGGATTCCTTTGATGTCAATCCACAACTTCTCTGATCTTTGGTTACCAGTGTCCAAAGTGTCAGATGTATTCTTTTTTTGTGTGTGTCAAATGTATTCTTGAGATGGATCTTTGTGCTAGTCTGGGTAGACTAGAGAAACAAATTCATAGTCATGCATATGTACATAAAAGACAGTTTTATATAAAGAGTAACTGTACACTAAGAAAACATTCCAGGGCTGAGCCCCGGTGGCGTAGTGGTTGAGTGCGGGACTGCGGCCCACTGGGTTGGCAGTTCAAAGCCAGCAGCAAGGCTGGGTCTCCCACTCCCACCAGGGCAGTGATGCCCTCAAAAAACAAAAGCAAAAAAGAACACAAGAAGACATTCCAACCCAGTCCAGTCCAAGGTCTTAAGTTTGATACTAGTCCATATGTCCGACAGCAATCTACAAAGTCCTTCAGATTGATGAAACACATGCAATGACACCTAATGCAGGACGATCACAAGCCCACAAGTCTTTGGATCCAGTGCTGGTGTCAGCATCTCAGCGCTGGCAGGAGTCTCCACGTGTCTTCTCGAGGTGCAGGGTTCTGGCCGCATCAGGGCAGGTCCATGTGGCTTCTCCTCAGGGATGGCTCGCAGAGACCCAGCCTTGTCAGCCGAGTCTCTCAGGCAGTGAATATTGTCAGTAGAAAGCCTCCAAGGAAGTGAACCTAGTGATAGTGTCTCCTGCCTCCAAGAAGGAATGACCACATTTCCCAGAATTCTCCAGAGAAGGCCACGCCCACAGAGATCTCATTGGCTGTCTCCAGATTAACAGGCTAGGCTCCACCCCTATAGTCTTCATCCTCAAATGGACACCAGATTAGGTGATTGCCACAGTCTTGAAAGGCAGGTGGAACATATTCAAAGTTCTACTTTGACTCCTGTGGACTTCTTTCAGCTTAAATTTTTTTCAGCTTCCACTTGAACTTATACATAAGCAATTGATGGTCTGCTCCATAGTAGGCCACTGGCCTTGCTCTGACTGATGATATTGAACTACTTAGCTGATCGGGATAGCATTGATCCTCCAAGCTCTACATATTAAGTTGCCTTTCATGTTGGTGGGGAAAAAAGGTCTTTGCAAGGACTAAGTTCATTGGTCTTACAAAATTCTGTCATACAAGGCCCACGGGAGTTTCTATCACCAAGGCTCTATTTTCCAACCACCAATCCTTCTTCTTTGTTTCCAACCATACCATTTGCAGTCACCAGTAATTATCAAGGCATCTTGATTGCCTGTATGATCAATTTCAGACTGCAGAAGCTGGCTTTAAAATTATTTTCCAATTTCTCACGTGAGGGCCACAAGCAATGCTGTAAAACTTAGTTCACAAAGATAACATTCTACATCGTACTTTGATGAGCAGTGAATGGGTTCTTAAAAGCTCATGAGTGGCCATCAAAGGTGTAACTCTCCCTGCCCAGAGAAAAGAAGAGTGAAAAAAAATTAAAGCTTCGACTAATGGAGAAGGAGAACAATCACTTCTATGGCCCTGAAACCCGGAGAATTAGAGGGTACCAGGCTACCCTCAGCACCTGCTCCGAAAAAGGTGATGGTGGGTTGCCATCATCAACCACTCCGAAAAAGGAAGGCCCCGAATGGAGTTGGAGTAAAATGTGAACGGAACTCACAATCACCAACAAATAAAGAAGAGCGGGCTTGCTGGTCAGTCGGAGGCTGGTTCAAACACTGAGGGAGCGGCGCTCGGTCACCACTCCGGTCTGGACTGAACGGAGCTCCATGGCTCCATGTTCAGCCAAACGAGAGAAGCAATGACACCAGGACTCTGTGCACAGCTTAGAGTCACCTACCACTTGAGGGCCAAAGGGCAGCACTTCTCTGAGACAGACTTCAGAAGGGTCGGGAGAGGAAGAGGAGTGGAAACGGGGGCACCCAGGGAGGAAGCGAGATAGATGATGTTACCTTGTGGGGACAACAATCAAAATCACGAGATAAAACGTGTATGGGCCACTGAATAGAAAACAGGTTTGTTCTGTAGAACTCACCCAATTCACAATAAAAAGTGTAATCAAATAAAACCTATTTACAGAACCCCTGCGGTCTGCTGGAAGTGTGCTTCTTACAGAGCGGGGAGCTCTTCCCACCTGTCCCATAAATATTGGCTTCCACTAGTTGAGCGGTATGCTAAAAAGTCCGTTGTGCTGCTCTTGTACTAGTTATTGTCAGTTATACTTGTTAAACAAGTTCTTTTTTTTTTTTTTGGGTGGGGGGGCATCACTGTTCTCCGGTGGTGGGAGTAGGAGGCCCAGCCCCACTGCTGAAATTGGACCTCCATCCCAGTGGGCCGCAGTCCCGCACACAACCACTACGCCACCGAGGCTCAGCCCAGTTATACTTGTTACCATCATCATGTTACTTAATTAAATATTAGCCAAGAAGAAAATAGGAAGACAAGGAAACCTCCCATGTCTCCATTCTTGGCATTAGGGGCTAGTGTGTAAATCTAAATAACAGTTGTGTTCATTGCTCTTCCTTGCAGAGGTGTCGTCTTATCCTATCCTGGACAGTGTTGGGCTGTGGGAGAGATCTTGACACGATCTCTTTAGACAATGAATATGATGCCAACCCCCTCCATTTTGTCATTCCCAACAAAGCAGATCATACAACCGACCCATTAAAAATGGCAAGTTCCAGTCCATTGTGGCTCACAGGCACCTAGACCACCAACCCTGATGCTGCAATTAATTTCCGACACTTGTAATGTCCCTAGATTGGTACTTTGCACACTCCACTTTCCGTTTAAGAATCGGTATTCACGGTCAATTGTTTTCATGTTGTCCTGCCACACCAGCCAATGGAGGGCCTGACTGCTCTCCATGGAGGAGGCCACTCCTTCTCAGCTATGTTCTAAGAGCTTTCCTTCGGGAAGGGCTCATCTTCCTCCACTGTGCCAGACAATACTCCACGGCCATTCCTATGGTTGTCACTGGGCAGTCTTTGAGAAGTAGATCACCAGATCCTCCCTAGTAGTCCTTTTTTTTTTTTTTTTTTTTTTTTTGGCTAGTCCATCTTAGTCTGGAAGCTCTGCTGAAACTCCCTGAACCTTGTTGGGAAAACCAGTGGCATCGCTTCCAATATCACAGCAACTCACCACAACAGAATAACAAACTAACATGTAGACTTAAGAGATGAGTGGTGGTTTTGTTTGGTAGCTCCCTGTAAAGTATGCTATATAGTTGACTAACTGTATTTGAAACGTACTTTGCATACATACTCCTCTTTTATTGTACAAAATGCATGCCTATGTGTAGACAATTAATATATAATGCTTCTTATGTCTATATATTGATTAGTGCCCGGGGTTGTAAACCTAAACCTGCCTGCTGTGCTTTCTGGGAGACAGAAGGGATTTTCCCCTGATGTTTATAGACAACCATTCCTCCACTGAGAGACAACGCTCTTACCTTGAGTTTCCAGAGGCTTCCCTGATCCTGGTTAAATATTTCTAGTTGCAAAGAGACCCTGCTTCCCTGGGACCCAGGGATCCAAAGGCAGGTCTCTTCCACTCAATCCAACAAGCACTTACTGAGTGACGTCCATGAACCCAACCCTGAGCTACGAATCGATACGGCTTCTCGAGACATCCAGATACAATCTCAACCCTCATGAAGTCCACCATCTACTTGAAGGAACACAGACACACACCAAGTCCTTGGACAGCAATACAGTGGCCCGTGACCAGATTCTCCCCCTCTGGCACAGCCTGTGGTCCAGGCTGAGTCTCCCTTGGAGGGTGACCAGTGGAAAGAAGTTTCTCTTCGAGCTCTCTCAGAACCAAGTGGCAGCCCAGCCGAGGTCTCTGAGCTAGAACGGACTACTGGGGGAGCAAAAGACACTCCTGGAAGGAGTGGATACACCCAGATGCAAGTTTCTCAGGAAGCCTTGTGGGGAGCTGGGCAGGAATCCTGGCCCTTGTGTGTGGCTGGGGTGCCAGGGGCCAGGCACGGACAAGGAGTCCCTCGGCATCAGACCCTTACAGACCATGGATTCCGCCTTCCCTCACGATTTTCCCTGACGAACCCTGCTCAGAAGGCCACTCCCAGGACAGCACGTGTTTGGGGTCCTCTCGAAATAGCCCCCTCTGGGTGAGCACACAGAGCACCACGGGCCGTCTGCGCACTCTCCCCTCTGTTGGCCACCCCAAGTGCCACACTTGTGCAAGCCAGCGCCACATGCCCTCCTGAGCTAATTATAGGTCAGTGAGCCAGCAGGCCAGAGGGGGGGACAGATGGCGACTTTGTGTGGCTGCCACACACAATTGTCCCTTCCTCTTCCAATCCCACTCCCTTCTTTTCCTGTTTCCCCAGTCTCTGTCCTGGGGCCTGGCCCGGGAGGCAGCTTTCTGTCCTTCCGTCCTCCCACTCCTTACCTGCTCCTCCTCCTCCAGGACACGCACACACACACACTCCACTTAGTCACCACACCTGGTTTCTATAGCAACCAATCCACCAGACCCAACACATGCGGGCCTCCAGTCCCAGGGGAGAGGATCTCTGATATAAAAGCGTCTCAGTTAGCACTCACACCTTAAAGCCCTCCCCCTTGACAAGGCCACCGGCACCCTGGCCCCAGTGACCTTTCACCCCCGCCTCCCTCATCCCCACCACAGCCTGCCTTCACGTCCAACCCTGCTCTCTTGAGAGGAACCCACAAAGCATCCCTGACAAGTCTGTCCATGTGGACGGTTCCAGCAATCAATTCAGAAGGGACCTCAGGAGCCTTGCCCCTCCTGGCTGGCCCAGCCCTGGCCCTCCAAGCCCTCTGCACCAAAGACGCCACCACCTGGCACCATGAGACCTCCCAGCAGCACATGCCCACACACTGCTGGGTGAGCCCACAGCCCCCAGTCTTACCCTCTGCCACTTCCCAGGATGGCATCACCCTGTGTGCCAGCTGTCTCATGCATTCTTGGCCTCCATACCCCTGAGCTTACTCGCCTTCCCATTCTGTTGGAGTACCATTTATCCCAGGGCAGAGCCAGAGAAAATAACCATGGGAAAATCACTCGAGCTGTTTTTCTGTTTGCATCAGAGCACATGCGCTGAGCCCCGCTGACCAGCTATGGCGGTGTGAAGGGTGAGCTGGAATCCAGCTCATACGTCTGTGTGAGCGCATGTGGACAGGCTCGGGCTTTCTGTTCTTGTGCCCACAGTGATGGGAGGAATTGTGTGTTGCTGAAGATAATTCCATTGAGGAGTGCCTACTGTGCCCCTCAATTGCTTTCAAAGACCCACTACCTACTACAGTCTCTGGCATAGAGTAGGTGTCCAATCTATCCTTTCTGAATGTGTAGGAGTGTTGTACGTGCCAGTTCCAAAGAGCCGGTAAAAGGCTGAGGGAAGTCCCTGCACCCTGGTTCCTGGAGGGGCCCCCAGAAATTCCAACCAGCCAGGGATCTCCGTGCTAAGTAGGGCATCCTCCTGAGCCACCTGCTCCCCAACAGGACTGCAGCCCCAACTCTCCTGCCTCTCTAACGGATCCCACCAAACACCTCCCCTCAAGGGTGACATCAGCACCTAGTGACACCTTGTCCTGAAACCCTCTTGCCTCCCCCCCAAAAAAACATCCACATCGCATTTTAAAGTCCTCCAAACCGACCGGGTCTTCTCTCCTCCCACTGACTATCAAAGCGCCTGGATCTGCACCAGAGAACATCCCTACTGCGGCTGCCCACTCCCACCCTTCCTGGCCAGGAATCTTGGCCACGGTGCCTTTTTCCCCTTTTCTTGTGGCACCCTCCCCCACTCCCACCAGGCCTCGAGAGGGCCACTCCTTCCAGCCCACGACTCAGGCACTGCGGAGACGGGCATCTCCAGCAGCACCAGGAATAGAGACCCAGCCACAGTCAACAGGGGTGGTAGGTAGAAACGCAGCAGGAAGGGTTAAGACCCGGGAAGCACAGCGCACGGAGCCCCCACCGTGGAGGTGGGATTGAGCTGAGGGGCGCTTCTGGAGGAGAAATGGGGGCGCAGTCTTCCTGATTCCCATCCGGAGCCTCGCCAATTCAGCCCCCCTTCCCCGACGCCGATGGATGGAGCTGCAGGCAAACTCCACGCCCTCCCCACGCATCGGGCAGAGCCCCCCATTCTCACAGCCAAGGGCACCGGGGCTCTGCAGAGCCCGTGAGAGACCTCAGCGGAGCGGTTATCAAGGGAGGAAGAGGGAGCTGCTTCGCAGGGCGCTGTCAACAGAGACCCCTCCCCAAACTGGGGGGGGGGGGGGCCTGGGAGGGGAGGACCCTAGAGGTGGGAAAGAGAGGCACCCTTTCCTGAAACCCAGGCTCAGGGCGCTCACCTGTCTGTGATCACCGAAGGTCGGCCTCGCCGCTCGCAGGCAGAAGGGAGCCGCCCCCCGCGGGGAAGCTGGCCGCGTCCTAGAGAGCGGCCGGGCGCGCGCCCAGCCTTCCGCAGCCTCCGCCGCCGAATGGCCCAACCCCAAGGCCCCGCCCCCTCCCTCCGCGGCCGGGCCACGGCCCCGCCCCTCTAGAGGCCCCGCCTCCCACCCGGAGCGCGTCGGGGTCCAAGCACGTGATGAGCGCGCCGCTTGGATGATGCGAATGGTGTGGCAGCTTTGAGCGGGGCCTTGGGCGTCCGTCCGGGAGGGAGAGTTCAGGGCATGAGGGAGCTGCTCACCCCGCAGGAGTATCACCCGGGGCCCACTGAAGCGGGGGCCTGGCTAGGCACCCACCCACTCAACCCCCTCTTAGAAGTCACCCCGTCCCGTCCCGTCCACTGGCTGTCACCCTGGCTCCTCACTGCTGCCAAAGGCTTGTCACCTTCCACACCTGCTCTAGTCCACTTCCGACTTCCCCATGGCGCTGCCCGTTTTTGAAGTAGAGACACTTGAATCCGCATGGAACGATTTCTTAGGATGCTTTTCTGTGGCTGTGAACTTGCCTTCAGGCACCTGGCTGTTCCAAGACTGTTACTATAAAAAATGAAGTGTTTGTCTAGCATACATGCATAGTATGAAGACAGCCAAAATTCCTGGCTGACATTTTAACGAAATTCCCAAATTTTCCCATATTCTTCTTTATCCTGTCTCCCGTGGCTATTAATGCATCATTCACATCTGGTTTGTGAAAACTCATTACAAGTGCCTACTCAAATCCTGCAATATCCAGTAAGCACTGCTCGAAGTGTGAAGGATCTTTATATGCATGCAATGTGTACATATATATTTATAGATGTACACGTTTATATCAGCAGCAAATGCTGCAATTGAGATCAGTGACACATAGGAATCTTGGTTTTTCTTTTTTTTCTTTTCCCTGAAATTAATTCCCTTGAATCATTGGGAGGAGGCAGGGAAGGATGAGTACTTTTGATTTATACGAGGGGTAAAATCTAAGGCTAAATTTGAGCTGTTCTTTACATGTCTCTCAGACAAAATCACAATATATAATTAAGAAAGCACAAATTATAATACACTGTATAACCTGTAGCCCAGAGAGTTCCAGCTCTTCTCCACGTGGTCAATGGTTGTCACCAGAAGGAAATTCCTGAGACACTTCACATCCCGTCTAACAACAAACATGATGCATCCTCAGGCTGGCGTGAGTGACTCAGCCAACGCAGTGGGAAAACTGTCACCAAGTTCGCCATCATTGGTAAGACACTTCCCCAAGTGCTTTCAGTGTTAACCAAAAAGCTGGGGCAGATCTCCTATTTTATGTATCGTCTTGCCATCAAGTTAAACACAAAAACCTAGAATTTGAGTCAGAATACAATTACTGAGCGAGATTTTTCACGACTTCTTGAAAGTAACTTCAATTTGGGGGTGGGGTGGGGATGCGCATGGTTCCTACCCACAGGGACCTCACCTCCAGTTTCACTGTATGTTCCATTTTGGGAACTTGGACCTATGCGCCTCCCTCCTGCCTCAAAGGGGCAACTTATGAGCAGTGAAGCGTGTAAGCTGCTCACTGTCCTTGAAATTTAGTTTATTACCATTTAAACGCCCAAATGCTGCTTTTCACTCACCCAGACTCATTTTCTGTGTGAACAGCTTTTGTCCCACCCTCGGTGTGGGTAAGGTAAGCCGCGACTGGTGACTAGCAGCAGAATTAAGCAGATGCTTCCTAAGAATATTCTTTAAATAGCTGGGGGGTGGAGAGAGTGATAAGGAAAAAAACACCCTCTTATTTGGCAGTCTGGCTCATGCTCACAACCAACTGCGCCCACAAGAACACCGCCACAATGCCCAGCTCACTGGCTAATTGTGAGTGGGAAGGCAGGCAAGAAGCAAGGTTGTCTTTTTAACAAGAAATAAAAACTAAAACCAACCATGAGCAGCTTCTCAGAATACACCACCTAAAACAAGTCCTTTGACCAGCAGGAGGGCAATACCATTTCTGCAGGGACACAATGCAGGCCCCTGTGGGCACACGGACAGCAGCAGAGGCAGCACCGAGGACGGGCACCAGCTGCTTACGGTTCAGGAGGCTGCTGCCCCCCGAACTGCATCTTTTAAAATGACCTTCAGCTCAATGAGTATCTTTCCAGCAACCCAATGCAGTGACTGCTCTCCTCCCCACAGTAACTCACTTGGTTTGTTTCACATTTTATTGAAAAGAAACACATATGTCACACAGTCTTCCATCAATATTAAAGATACTTCATGGGCAGATTCAGGATAAGGCAAATCTCAAATCACATTCTTCTTCTTTTTAAAAGACCTGTGTGCACTCTGCCCCCCTCCGACAAGGACCCTTTTCATTGTGGGATGGCAAAACCAGTCATCGCAGACCTGGATCCAAGTCCCAGTTCTGCTATCGACTGGATGCATGGCCCTGGAAAAGTCACAGATTCTGTTTCTTGCCCATGAACTAGGCCACAGGCATCTCCCTTACAGGGTTCTAAGAATTCAAGATAGTACATGAAGTTCCCAGAACAGGAACCAAGCAAAAAGTCACTATCATCAAAATCAACCTCATGCAAAAAAAATATGTTCATATACCAAAATAGACAAAAAAACATTTACACATAAATATTCAAAAATTATTTCTTTTTAAAAAAAGACAGAAGGCAATTGTCTTAAGATTCTGAAAACCCTGCCATCTACTTTATTTCTGGAGAAGGGGAAGATCACTCAGATTCGAAGGGCGGCTAAATGAGAAGCCACAGTAGCAACAATTTGGGGGCTCTCGGGCCTTCTGATTCGCCAGGGGATGTTGAAACAGCCTTGATTTGGAGAGTCCAGAATTTTATTTTCCCCTAGAGCAAGACAATCCATTTTTACAGGGATCAAAGAATAATCAACAAACTCAGTAGCACCAAATGGGGTTTTAAAGCAGAAAATAGGGCCATATTTCTCCTTTCAAATGCAAATTTTACAGGAAAATAGGTTTGTGAATCAAAGCTGGTTTTCCTCTTGATTTAACCCCTCTCCCTCCCCACCCAGAAGCCCCTGGAGCCCGAAGAGCATGTGCATTACTAACCAGATACACAACCAGCTGCCAAGCTGAGATCTGGTTACTAATGGACGGCCGAGCCCAGGGAAGGGAGGCAGGAACTATGCTCTCAGGGAGAACGGATACTGAGGGTGCCACCAGTCGAAGAGGCGGACGCTGTGCACTGGGTCGAGGATGACTTGCACGCCTTGTTCACTGCGCAGCTTCCGGCCACTGTAGATAGGAGAATCCTGGAACACCAGCCTCACCCGGTGGTGCCGCATGTCTGTGCTCACGTTGATCGTAAACTGAGAGGAAAAAGCACAGTAAACCACCTGGGTTCCCCACGGCTCACTTTGAAACGAGACAGTCTGGACATCAGGGACAGTTGCTAGCCAAGCAAAATCATTAACCTCTGTCTCGGAATACCAACATCATATTTGAAAATGCACAAAAAGAGAAGGGTAATTGTTGTCATTTATAAGCTCTCCTCTGCTTCATATATTTAAATTACAGAAAGCTTCACAGAAGGCTGAATAAATGGGGACATGTCTACAAACACTGCAATTCACAGCAGCTTTTAAAAGCAGGGTCAGGGCTGAGCCCCGGTGGCGTAAGTGGTTGAGTGTGGGACTACGGCCCGCAGCTTGGCGGTTCACATCCAGCGTCGGCTCTCAGGAGCAGCGCTGGGTAGCTCCCACGACCACCAGAGGGCAGTGATGCCCCCCACCCCCTAAAAAAAAGCAGGGTGAGAGCTTTAAAGAGGGGACTTTGACATTTTTGAACAAGGGAACAAGATGCATGTATTTACAATGCAATCCCATTAAAATAAACTACAAAAGCCCCAATGACATATGCGAATGTAGAGGTCTATGTGGGATTATGAGTATCGAGTGCATAGACCACAGAAGGGAAATTTTAAATGTCTACAGAGAAACAGAATTAAAAGACAATAGAATTTTCCCATGAACTTTTAAAAACCCTCTCATCCATGGATATGACTAGGTGGTTAGTGAGGCTTAATCTGGGGGGAGGGTAGAGATAACTATAGAAAAGACAGCAAGCATGGCCTCGCTTCAATTATGAAAAAAAAAGTTTAAGACTATACACGCCTACAGAGTAGCACACACTAAAGAAGACTTCCCCCAAAGTGAAATGTTGACTACAAGTTACGGGGCAGTGAAGTTCTAAGTTGCCTTCACTTTCTTACTACTTTTTTTCATATGTTTAAAATGAACTCACCACTAAAAATTCAGAGTCCATTTCAATTTCGCTTTTCCCCTTTTTATTTTTAACCACTCAGACCACTATTTAGGTGTGAGGGATAAGCAATTAGTAGGGATTTTTTTTCTTCTCCGGGTTTTTAAGGACACACACTGTATATAGGTACACAGTCCATCTCAACAACGGAAATCAACAATATCTTGTTAAACCCGCCATAAATATGGTTCTCTTACTTTCCACCCACCACCCCCACCCGCCGCCTCAAAGTCCTCCCTCTCCCTCCTCCTTGCAGTCATCACAATCTTGTCTTTTGGTGTATAAACCACTATTTGGTTTTTCTTTGTTTTTCTTACAATCCTGGGGTTAGTATCTGTCTGCGTAAGACCAAGTTTGCTCTGCATAATGTTCTCAAATTTTGTCCATGTTTTGCAGTGTTAATGAGATGAAAGCTGTCATTGTTTTTTACTGGTGCATCATTTCGAATAAAAACTGAATGCTTAAGAAAGCCTTGAATAGTTAGAACAGCACACCAAGGGCTACCTTTATCTTCATATTCCACTGATGACGCCCTGTGTGTGCCAAGGCCCTCGCATACAATGCTCATGGAGAAGCCCTGTCATTACCCATGTTTCCCATTCACTGACGGGAACACAACTAGAGACAGACAGGAGTATTCTCTTGTAGAAAAAACACATTCTAAGAAGAAAACGAGGCAAAACATTCTCTGGGGCAAGTGACTTCTACACAAAGCTACACACAACTGCTTGTTGTGAACAAACAGTTGTTCACAATACACAAATCTGTATTCACTATGTTATCATTAGTCTCCCAAGATTTCTTCCTTGACTGTCAAACATACAAACCTCCTTCAAACCCTACATAAGATGAGTCTGTTAAAGAGCTAGGCGCCCTGGGGGCACAGTGGCTTGGCACTCAGCGGCAAACTTAGGAGGTGGCAGCCACTCTGCAGGAGAAAGACGTGACTTCCAGAGACTTGCCATCTTGGGAACGAAGGGACTTTTCTATTGTATCCAATAAGGTTACTGTGAATAGGCCTCAACTCAAAGGCTATGGCTTTGGTTTTGTTTTTCAATGGGTACAAGAGCTGAGGCTGAAACTCCTGAGTGGCCACTTACCAGGGTAAATATCATTCCCATGACAATGGGGATGAAGATGAAATTGAGGGTGGTGACCTGCAGGAGGCAGCAGTCCTGGTCTGGGTTGGTATGGACATCTTCATATTGAATAGGCGGCTGCAACCCTCCCAGACACTTGCTCTTTAACCTAGGGGGCTGAAGAGAGCTGAGGATTAATCTCATGGATGACATAAAGGAGATGTTTGTGACGCTGAAACCCCACCCATGAAAACCCTACGGCTCAACTAAAGATAGTGGGATTCTCTTGTTGTCTCTTGTCACTTTACATACATGCTACTGGTTTCTATAGAGAGATAAACGAACACCTGCCTTTCCAACAAAGGGGAAACCCATTTGGAAAAGCAGCTGTTGCAAGATTCACAAAGCAGGCGTGTGCATTTCATGCTAAAGGGCAGTGGTGGCCTACTTTCCATGATTGTGGTATCCGAACACGAGAAACAGGAATGCCATTCGTGATCAGACACCAGGGATTTGAATTCAAAGCTGCACTCACTCTTACCTCCAACCAGAACTAAGTGCAAGTAAAATGTCATTTTAATAAATACAACTGTACTGCAAGGTCTGAAGAATCGCTGCAGAGCCATTTCTACATCCTGGCCCAGAGCCTTTTTTTTTTTTTTACTTCGATCAAATAGACTAAATTTTAAAAATAGCTTCCATTATACTAAGATTAGACCTTACAAATCTATAGCAGTGGACTTTGGCTTCAATTAGATGCCATTCCCTGGCATCTGACAAGGAATGGAAACTTAGCGTCTCCATCGGAGGCATGTTTAAAGTCCATCAGACTCCCGAGAATACCAAGTGCGCTGAAGGGCTGCGAGAAGTGACCGCAGGGAGGCCAGTGCCGTGGGGCCCAGAATCACAAAGCCCGGCTCCACACTCTAGTTTCTTCTCGGTCACACTTCCCTGCTGGAGGTCGGTCCTCTAATGCCAAGCTAACCTGGGTTGGGTCCTGGGCCAGGAGATAAAGCTGGAAAAGAACCTTCCTGAGATGTTAGGGAGGCGTGAATAGGCTGTGGGCATTACATGTCATAGAACGATTGCTCCTTTCCTTCCCAGGAAGATGCTCCCATGGGCACCACAGAATGCAGGGATTTTAGTCAAAGCCAATTCCCAGACACGATGGAATAACAGGTACTAGACAAAACAAGGCTGCGGAGAAGAGGTGGTCAATGGTGGGCACCGTGGTTTCTCACTGTGGCCAGGCAAAGGCAGAGAGAGGCTGAACTGTTGCCACCCATCTCAAGAGAACACTCAGGGCAGTGCTTCTCTTCCGGACCTCCCCAAATCTACACCTTTAACGGAAAGCCCGGAAAACGACTGCTACTAACAAACACATTTACTCTGCACCACCACCATACCCCCCACAACGATCAGGCAAATAACCTGAGTGCACTGTTACACTCTCTTTTCTCCATTTTCCTCACTTTTATGCACACACTTTGAGGAGTCACTAAGGCATCTGAAAGTAACACTGACATTCCACCCTTAATTAACTCAACATGAATAGAGGTCTCAGTAGAAGCACGTCACTAACACAGTGAAGAAAAGAAGCAATCGCTCCATGACATCTAATGCCCACAGCCTATTCACGCCTCCCTAACATCTCAGGAAGGTTCTTTTCCAGCTTGGTCCAGCCAATGACAAGAACCTAAAGGAACCTGCTAGGGCTCCGATTCTAAGTGGCCAGTGTCAAAGTGAACCAATGACTGCGAGATGTTTTTGATAGTCAAGTGAAATGGCAGAAAACTGCCATCCCTGGATTGGTGTACAGCCTAGTGGGATCCCTGTCAAATCCTTGTCCACGAACTTCACTAAGCTCCCTCTCTCCTCCCATCCCCCAAGCAGATTCAGGGGCAGTGAATTATTGAATGTGGCTCTGCTAGCCAAAGTCCCTAACTCCCATCAAACGACCTATTGTGGCATGGGTCCGGTAAGAAGGTAGGGGAAGATACTGACCAGTTTCCCTGGAGCACCATCCTGCTGTGTATAAATGAGCCCTCTAAGAAGCAGGAGGAAGATCTCATTATCAGCAAGAGCCAGGAATGGAGTATGTTCCCTGGACCTGGGATCTCTGTGCAGTGAACCTCCTGGGAGCAGAGGAACAGCTACAGCATCAGAGGAGCAGCAGCAGACACAGAGTGAGAGCCTGGTGCCGAGTGGTGGGCTTCCGGCCCAGGAAGTTGGACTAAGTGACTCTGGGTGAGGTTCATTGGAGCGGGGTGCCGTGCCTCTGGCACTTAATTCAGGGAGCTGGGTTTGCTGACCCGTGGAGCTTGTGCTGCATGCAGTAGAGTGGCATGCCCCTTTGGACATCCATCGGCAGACCTGAAACTTGGAAGTGTATCCTCGTTTGTGTATGTGTTTCTCACTGGCATCACAACTTGTCAACTTCCTAAATAAACCCTCTCGTTATGAATTTTGTTTGTGAATTTTTGTATAGCCACTGCAACGGACCCCAAAGTAAAATAGAGGACATTATAGTAGATATAGTAGATATTGCTCTAACAGTGCTACTGAAACATCGCATGTTAAGACCACATACCTGTTTTTTGAACTTGAAGTTGAATTCCCACATTGGTTCCTGTCTATTCCCAACAACCTTTCTGCACCAGAAAAGTAAGCACTGTGAGAAAACAAAAACAAAAATAAAGTCGGGGGGGGGGGGTGAAATGGGCCAAAGTCAGTAAATAAAAATACACTATATGGTAACAACACCAAAAATAATCAAAATCTTCTGCTTAACCGAACTTAAATCCACCATAGTCCTGAAGCTGAAATTATACTCTGGCACAGACAGAAACCCCAATTTGACATGATGAAAAAGGAAATACAAACTGGGACCATCCAATTAAGAGAAAGGAGACCAGTATAAGCCCAGCAGAACCTCTGGAGGTCAAGCCCTATTGTTCTCATCTCTAAAGATGGAAGCATGGTCTCCAGGGATCGGGCATTCTTTGAATTCAGCAGGCCACTCCCCTTCGTTAACATGTCAGGGCCACTCCCCTTCATTAACATGTCAGGGCAGCCAGCAGCCACCAGGCAAAATGCTAACAAGTTACAGGCCAGGCAGAGAAGGCTGGTCCCAGAACAGAAGCAAGTTGCTCGGGACCTTCTGGGAACAGACAGCAGGGGGCAAACTACAGAGCTGGGCTGAATTCTGTCTAGAATAAGCCCCTTGATCCAAGAGTCAGGCTACAGCTAGCGTTAAGCACAAGAAGTGAAGTACCTCCCGGGGGATAAGGGGTGGGTCGTCCTCCATGCCAGCTGTCCTGCCCTTCAGACATGCCCTGTACGTCCTGCTGTTCCATCAAAAATAATGAGCTTGGCTTTAAGGGGCAAACACTTCTGCTGCCATCACAACGGCTCCAGTGTCCCACACAAGCTATGCTACTGCAAAGAGAGAGAGGGGGAATCAAACTTGAAAAGCTGGAGTCCAGGAACACAGAGCATGCCAGCAACTCCTCAAAGGCCAAGCGAAGATGGGCATACCAGTGGCGGGGCCACGTGTGGCTCACCTGCCACTACAGGGCCCACGCCTTTTTCAGAAGAACTCACTCAAAGGCACAAAAGATAGTAGACAAGTGGCCCGGGCTGAGTGTATCGGTTAAGACCTTAGCCTCCATTCCACCTTGGTCTGTTATCGTTCCTTTCTGAGCTTAACAGGCAGTGAGAAGACAGGAAGGCGTGGCGCTTCAGAATTGAGGCAGTAGCGCTCGCATGGTGCACTGGAGCCGCTAGGATGCGTCAAGCAAGAGGCATGTGCGCAATGCTGCTCTGCTCCCAGCCCTGGGTCACACCTGGTGCGGTTACTCCATGGGCAACCCCACCCTCACCACGGTTGGTCTGCCACTGCCAAATGTTCCGGGGGGGAGGGGCACGCTAAGTGTGAGGTGACATACATTGTCCACTCCTGTGACAAGCAGAAGCAGCTGCTGGCTGAAATTCTACGCGCCCCGAATTCTACTCCTACCCTAAATCCATCGGCCAGCCTGCTATGAAACTGAGCTCAGTCAATGGCCCCTCACCTCTAACTTCGTTACCCTTGGGGGTGGAGGTGGGGGTAGACGCCATAAACTTCTATACTTGAGGAATGCTAGTTAATCTTGAAAGCCACATACCATTTCAATCAATAGGTATCATCACATAGATCATGTCCAGAGAAGAGCTAAACCACAGTGCTAACTCTGGGGCAATAATCCCGACTCCTGCCGCACTCGGGGCTTACAAATTAGAACTGCTCCACAGGTTTTCTGGGAGGGGCCAGGCCGCTCAGACTTTCTTCTACAGCGCTACTCCAGGAGTTCCAACTGCCTGTCTCTATGAGGGGAACTCAAACCAGGTGGCCCACCCGGGGCCACGGCCGCACTGAGGGAGAACAGTCATTATCCCACTTACAACTCGACAAAGACCTACTGAGAGGGCATAGGACGAGTTACAGGATGTCAGGTTTCGGACAGAGTGATAGCAATTATTTCCACACTCCAGATACAAAACTCTCACAGTGGCACTAGCTGGATGAGGAAAGGGCTGAATAAATAACAATAATATCTGCTGTACTACTGCTACGGAGCTCAACAAAGGGGGTTTCACTACAAGATTTCATGGGGAATGGACCAAAGGCTAATGTGTTAGGCTTATTTACAAGTCCGACAACTGCCAGGCATTTGAATACAATGTCTGAGTATGAAATACAGGGGAGATAAGGAGACCTAAGTAGTAACCCTGAAACATCGGGAGAAGTTTTCAACTCTAAGGCCAGTGAGCAAAGAAGCCCCATGGTCCTGTCGAGTAAGCATTGCGGGATTAATGCAAGGCCATCCTTCCAACCCACCAGTGCTCCGTGGGAGAAAAATGGACTGTCTGCTCCTGCCAAGGTTTACAACCTCGGAACTCCTGCAGAGTTGCTTTGAGCCAGCTGCTCTGTGGCAGGCGGCCCGGCTTAGGCTCCGGCCACACCCGGGGCTTACAAGTTAGAAGAGCTCCACAGCTTCAAATTTAGTAGGAGTTCTTTAGTAGGAGCAACTGTCTATGTCCAAAATGGACAACAGTGGGCATCAACCAATGCTGCAGGAGCAGCACGGCATCTAGACCAGGGCTTTTGAAGGTCAACAAGAAGGGGATCCCAAGTGTCAAGGTCACATTTGGAAGAAACAATACTATTTTTTTCATCTTTGAGTACTTCAAAGATAAAACTTTTAAAAATGTACAGTTCACATGAGTTATGCTCTCTCTAGCCCAAACCATCAAACCTTTCCTTTCTAAAATGGCCGATGAACAATCTGTGAAAATAAAATAAAGAGAATGCCTAACACCATGGGCAAGCCTTCAGGTAGAGAGAATGCAAACCAGCCCAGCACAGGGGGGAGGTCTTGAGAATGGGAGGCCTCTGAGCCGTGCACGTTTCGTTAGTGCCCGGGCAGCCAGAAACCCACAGCCTGCAGCATCGAGGGGGCTGGCGCCTAAGCCATGAAAGCAGACCCACCAAACCAGGGCCCCTGGGTGAAACCCCAACCCTCATTTTCACTTACTTTGGAATTCTTCAGTGTGTTGGGTGTGCTTTCTGGAATGGCAGGATTCTTGGAGATTCGAGAGGCAAATGGCTCATACATGTGGTACAGAGACCGGATCACACACGCCCGGAGACAGCGCAGCTTCTCCATCGATTCAGGTCGCAGGCGCAAAGGCAGAGAGGCGTCCAGCGTGTAGTGCCTGAAACATGACACATGACTCCTACCAAGATGTGACCTGTCCTTCCTGGCTCCCTGTCATCCTGGGGCTCCTGGCCTCTGTTCTCTGACAGAGCACATCTAGGAATTGATGAATGATGCAGACGTCTGTTGCTCACAAAGCACCTGGGCTGGAGAGGAACCACCAAGGTCTCCTGTGAGTTCTCTCAGTCAGAACTCTTCTCCCCTCTCTGACACCCTCCCCTCTCTGACCGCTGGCAGCCTCCAGGAAGGCTCATCCCGCCAGCACCAGCCCTTGGTGGGCGGCTTTGGTGGTCAGACAACTCCCTCTCTGCTCACCACTACAGCTGCGCATGTGGCAGCACGAGACCCCAAATGATGAGTGAGAGGCACTTCCCGGATGGCTACAAGGACCTGAGCGACAACTGCGTGGAAAGAAAAGCAGACCAGCCTCTGCTGCTTTGGAAAACTCTGGCTAAGGTAAACCGCCAAAGAAACCCCAGAGAAAGTTCTGTCTGGGGACCTAACAGGCACATTAATTTTTTCTGGAAGAATTTACTAGGGGTGGGGGTGGGGGTGGGGTGGAGATGCCACCACCAGGAAGACAATTACCTGGGGCATTAATAATATCAAGTCTAAGTTAGAGAGGGCACAGGGGACCCAATGCGAGGCTCATGCCTAGTGAAAAGAGGCCAGCATCCAGGGAGCAGCTCCCAGTCACACACGGCCAGGAGAGCAGCCACACAGCTAGCCCGGCGAGCTCTGGGGGTCGCACCTTCGGTACAACCTGGTCCAAAAGGCAGCAGTGCAAGTGACAATCCAGGCATTCTTACAAATCAGGGAAAAGTTCACGATGTCCTCGGGACGGATGTAGGAGGCCAGCAAGAGCCAGACATCCATGGGGTACTCTTCTCCTCCGGCCCCGTCCGGGTCTTCTGAAACAGAAACAGAGCCGCCGCCTTGGACTTTGTACCACACACAGTCTACTCATCTCAGCCACGCCAGCCCCCCAACACTTGTACCAGGAAGAAAGGGCTTTGAAGGAGGCCCGAGGAAGGCTCTCAAATGCCTCCTTTCCCGCGTATTCATTCTGGTGGACACTTGCCTCCGCTGCCCGGGTGGACAGGCCTGGTTCCTTAAGGCCCGGCCTTGATTAAGCACCTCCGGGAAAAGGAGCGGCTTTCTACCCCTCTACAGCCCCGGCCCCGTGCATCCACAGGGAGCAGTTCGCCCCTGTGCCACAGGGGCGAGGGGAGTCCGCATCGCTTCAGTGGCAGCGAGGGTGGCTCGGGTTTCTACATCTATTTCTGCACCATTTTAAAGCTTGCATAGTAGCTTTGCATTTTATCATCCAACTCCAATTATTTTGCGAAGGAAATGTAGAAAATACCGTTGCACACATTTTTAAGGAGAAAAATAGAACCTTGTCAACATAAACAGAACTTGAGTTTTCTGACTCAATTTTGTTTCTGCACAAAGCACCTGGCCTTTATTTTCCTCAGGGAGTGTACCCTGACAGGAGCACCAAACTCCCCTTTTCTATCTGGTACATTTCACAACATATCTACAAGGGAAGGTTTGTTTTATATTCAATAGCTCATATATTTTTTAATTAAGAAATCATTTTATTGGGGGTTCTTACAGCTCTTCTAACAATCTATACATCAACTATATCAAATTCATTTGTACTTATGTTGCCACCATCATTTTCAAAGCATTTTCTGTTTGAGTCCTTGGTATTAGCTCCTCTTTTTCCCTCCCTCTCCCCCTCACATGGGCCCGATAAATTATAAATGATTACCTTACCCCATCTGGTCTCCCTTCGCCCACGTTTCTATTGTTCATCCCCGGGCAGGCGGGGGGTCGGGGGTGTTAATACACCCATCATTGTAAACAGTTCCCCATTTCTCCACCTTCTCTCCCCTTCACCCCACCCTCATGGTATCAGTACTCTCATTACTGTTCCTGAGGGGTTCATCTGTCCTGGATTCTGTGTGTCGAGAGCTCCTATCTATAACATTGTACATGTTCCAGTCTAGCTGGATTTGTACCATAGAAATGTGGTCGTGATAGTGGAAGGGGGGTGGGGGGTGGGGAAGGGAAGGAGGGATACATTAAAGAACTAGAGAAATGTTGTGTGTTCCACCCTGACTGACTCGTTCCTTCCTTGTGATCCTTCTATGAGGGAATGTTCAATTGTCTACTACTGGTGGGCTTTGGGTCGCCTCTCTGATACCTATTATTAACATGAATGTATTTGTTTGTTTGGGGTGCTCTGACACCTCATGGATCACATGGGCTAGTGTGTTTCTTCCACGTGGGCTTGCTGTTTCTCCACCAGATAGCCGCTGTCTTTAAGACTCCAGATGCTAAATCTTTTCGTAGTCGGGCACCACCAGTTTGCTTCACCTATGCACCCATTTTGACTTCAGGTGTTCGTGTTGGGAAGGTGAGCATCAATGAACGCCAATTTATTAGAACAGCGCTATCACATTATGAGTACTTGATTAGAGACCCAATGTCCGTTTGCTACCTTAATACTTAACATTCAAATATATGTACACAGACCTATATCCTTATTTATATATTTACATATGCACATGCCTATATTCATACCTCTTTAAATGTCTTTTGTCTCCTAGTTCTTTCCTCTATTTCTTTTTACTTTCCTCCTATCCCACTATCATTCTTGACCTTCACTCGACTCTCAGCACTTTCTCTCGGCTACACTGCCTTTCATCAACCCTCATCAGGCATTGTATGCCTTCCTCATCATCAGTTTTAAGTCTCTGATTGTTCCCAAGTCCCTGGGTTTGTTGGCTCCCCCCTCCCTTTCTCCCACCTGCTCCTCTCCTGTGTCCCACCAGAGACGTCAATCCTGTAGTTTTCCCCTTGGGCTTGATTGTCCTTCCTTAGATGGACAGACACGGCTCATACACATTTTGCTTTAAGT